>JAOEGS010017809.1:0-12634 GCA_025447755.1 Corythornis vintsioides
GGGGGGTTGGACTAGATGATCTTCTAGGTCCCTTCCAACCCCTAATATCTATGAATCTATGAATCTATGAATATCCTCAGCTGTCACCTCCACCATTTAACAGCCCCTGAATTTCTGTTCTCTTCTCCCTGGGCTGAAGCTGGCAGAGTACAGTGGTGCCCTGAAGTGTGCTTTCAGTCTGAGCCCCACAGAGAGGACAGGGATTGCAAAAAAAAAAAAACACACCACACTTCCCCATGCTCACACGCTCCCTTCAGTTGGCAAATACGTCTCTGTGTCAGCTCTAGGCGTCACTCTGACTCACCCTGGGCAGCTGCCTAAAAAATGGCATTTCGGTGTGAAAATCTGGTGAATGGCTGTGTGATAGCATTGTGTGGGATCTGGACCCCAGCCATGCCATCAGAGATCCATCTTGAACCTGGTGCTGTCCTTCTTATCCAGACTAGCAGGACCTGTGGATCCAGGGATGTCTTTATGTTGGCTCACTGGTTGACAGGTTAGTGTGAGGGAAACTAAGCTCTCCCCCAGCATTTTTTAAACGCTATTGCGCTGGTTTTATTTTTCCCAGTCTGGGGCAAATATGCTTTCTGAAGATCCCTGCCTCATAACCCTTTCCAGCCTTCCACCTTTTGAAGGTTCAAGAAGCACAGATCTGCAGAAGCCTGAATTTTGTTTCCAGATAGACCAGATCTTCCTTGCCTCAGAGAAGGAATTAAAAATCTGTTCAATTTGCGCAAATCCATTCCCTTTAACTTGCTGGGACAGCACTGAGAAGGTTTAGCTTTAGGGTACAGAGGTGTCCAGCCTTGAGCCAGCCAGTGGAGAGTTCCTGCAGCCTGGTAGAGGAACAAGCTTCTGCTTTCCCCATAGTGCTCCTGAGCCCATATAATATTTGGATGAGCTTTGATTAGATAAAATAGTAAATTTATGAGCAGACTGATATGGGGAATTTGGCTGGTAAAAGCTGGGAGCTGATATTTCACAGAATCACAGAATGTCTTTGGTTGGAAGACACCTTCAAGATCATCTAGTCCAATCTTTCCTGGGAGAAGCAAGCAGCTTTTGTGCCTTCTGGGTTAGTACTGCAGCAGCTCTGACACCCTCAAGTTTGGCAGCTACATCTGCAACCAAGGTGGCTCGTCACCATCTACCTGTGCAGGAAAGCCTGGCCACATAACCCACATCCTTTGGCAGCTTTGTGCTGAGATGAAAATCACCATTGGTATTCAAAATAGTTGAGGGACTGGTTTTGAGGGAACAAGTGCATGGGGATTCAGTGTCTACCTACCTTTGCTGTCCCAGTTGTATACACCGCCCCTTGCAGTCTCCAGTAATTTCCCTGTGCAGAGGTGAGAGCTTTCTGGCCTGCAGCTGGGCAATCTGAGCCATTTTCAGACTCATGGACAGCCCAGCCTGGCTCCTTCAAGCCCTATTTGCCCTTCTCCCTGTTAGCATGTCCTTCTTTCCCTCCACCTTACCTATGATCCTCCCTGATGCACTGAAGTAATGAAAGACAAATGCATTCAGTGTTCCTGGCAGCGCTGCTTTGCCTGATCGCCATTACTTCGTGGTGGTGTCACTGTTTCCGCAGCTGAGAGATGCTGCAAACCACACTGCCCCGGATCTGAGGCTGGCGGTGTGCTCGGATGGATCTGTTACGTGGCCATGTAAACAAACTGCGGCTGAGCACAGATGCTGAGACCTGCTGTGCTGAAGAAGCACCCAACGCTGGGGAGACTCTGTTTTTTCATAACAGAACTTCTGTCTGTTTTCACAGACTCCCCCAGAGCATTATCCAGATGGGCTTGAAATTGCTTTCTCCCCAGAAAGTCTCTTCTGAAGATGGCACTGTCTCTGTAGCAGCTAAGTGGCAGATCAGCAAGCCCCTAGCCAGGGGACAGCAGATGGGCAGGTTCTGGCAACAATAGCGTGTGGAGATGTGCTCTTGAACATTTTGGACCTGCACAGCAGTGCACAAGGCATGTCATAGACCAGGGGTCTCTTTCTGTTTCTTAGACTGATGGTATTTCGAGGTCCCTTCCAACCCCTAACATTCTGTGATTCTGTGCCCTGTGATTCTGGTATGGAGGGACACTAGGGCTTGAGTCCTGGCCACTTGTCACAGCACTGCTCACATCTTATTCTTCTCTACTAATCAAGCGCCAATTTATTAGTAGCCTTCCATCTCTCCTGGCTGCTCTCCCAGCCCTTCCAGAGAAGGAGCAGCAGCAGTGGGTTTGAGCCATCCCTCAGTCGTGCCTTGGGGATCACTGCTTTCCCTGTGGATTTGCAGCCTCACCACTAATGAGAAACCCAATCCCAGCCTGCTCTCTGTACAGATGTTGCTTCACTTCTCTGTGCAGTGAATTACTGACCTTGCAGAAAGACGGGCAATATTGACATGAGGTTCAAAGGTGATGTTTGTTTGGAGCTGCTGAGTGCAGGTGCCTCTGGGCCTGGCTCCCTTGTTCCAGAGAGCCCTTCCTTCAAGGCAGGAACCTGGGAAATTAGCACAAAATAATTGGAGGTCAGAAGCTCCTCAGCAATTCCCCTTCCCTGTTCTTACCATGATGACCTGCAAGCCCATTGGCTCTGCTCTCCTCCCCTGACCACGGGGACAGTGTCTGCATAGTCCTGTTTCTCCATGGGACAAGAAGGTAGTGAGTTCAGAACTGCACACGTCTGCAGAACCAGACTGTTCCTTTAGGCAAGGGTGCAGGTGTACCATAGTTACAGCTGGGTCTTTTCTGAGTTTACTCCTGGACACATCAGAGTAACTGATTTCTCTTTAGGTTAGACAGACAGCAGACACAGGCTTTGTGAGATGCAAACTAGAAATGTTTGTGTCCTATGTTAAACTTGCTGGCTGGGGAGACAGGGCTCTTTGGCGGTCTCAGACAATGTCCACTACTAAATGAAGCAGATGTAGTCTCAAGAAGCTCTGTCATGAGAAGTTATGTACTAGAAATGGTTCTCCCTAGTCTCCACCAGGCTGTAATTAGCTTGTGCTTTTTGCAAGCTCAGGCATCTATCTCTTCAGTGCATTGTAAAGCCTCTTGCTCTGTATCTTGTGGCAGTGAGTCTCACAGGTTAATGACCTGCTGTCATTTAGAAAAGCGTGACACAGACCCTCAGCTAACTCCACCAAGAGCAGAAGGTCAAGAAGCAAAGCTGGGGAGGGAGTGGCTGTGTTGGGAAGGGTTTGATGAGTGTGCATTTTTCCCAGGATCTCCTCGTTGAGACTCATCAATTCCAGATACACAGAGTTGACAAGATGGCTTGAAATGTGTTGAGCAGGCAAGTTGTTGAGCCATGAATGTTAGAGACTTCTTTTTCTTGTGTATGTGCAGGTAGCTTCTGTGTGGAGGACACAAACAGCATCTGCCTGAACCAGACTTGACTGTGGGCAGGTTTTGAGCAAGTCCAGCCTGATCCCCTGGCACCTTGGCCTGCCATGGCCTCAGCAGCTGAGCAGAAGGTAGCAGGCTGGTGCAGGTGGTCTCTTGGCTTGGTAGATCCCTGCTAGTGTCTTGGCCCAAGAGCTTTCTGCAGCTGTGTCTTGCCCGAGACTGCCTTGGTGAGGGGAGCCTGTGGGGGTATGGACACACTGCGGTGTGCGGGGGAGAGGTGGGTCTCTGATGGAGCCTTGCCAGTTGAAAATCAGTGCCTGTGCATCCTGGCAGGGATCTCAGCCTTGGCACTGCCAGCACAAGCCCTTCTGCTGCAATTCCTGTCGAGCAGCAGACTGGAAAGGAGGAGTTTATTGATGAGGAATGGAAATGCTGGCAGTTCAGTTATATATGTAAGCAGCCAATTGGGGCCAGGAGAATGACAGGCATAATGGGGAAGAGAAATTGCTCTTGGAAAGCTTCTAGCTTGGCTCATAGGAGGAAATTAACCATTTGAAAACAGAAGGCTGCAAGGTACTTATGGAGAGATATTTTATTTGCTCACAGAGGCTATATTCCTGCTGAATAGTGTTAATGTTCTGTTTCCTACAAAGATCTTAATCACAGTCCTTGTGATAGCAGAGAGCTAGGCCCACTGCTCAAGCAAAATACACCCTCCTGCCTCAAATGCTTGTCATTCTTCCATTAAACCTTTCTGACATCTGCCTCAGGCTGGTACCAGGTGACCAGTGCCTCCTGCTATCGAGGAGACATAAGGCTTCAAGAAGAACCACTGAATGGGACAGAGTGTCCAGACCAGCTGCTGTTGGCTCTGTTCCTGCTCTGATCCTCACAGACAATGCTTTGGCATTTGGCAGGTTGCTTCAGGCAGCTGGATTCTTTCTTTCCCTCTCTGTGTGATTTATTGTGAGCTAATCCTATAGCTGTCACCGTTTTCCATCACTTGATTAGAGTTTCCCTGGCTGATCCTTGACTTAAGTTGACTCAATTGGAATAAAACCCCCTTACTTGAAAAATAGAGTCCAACCTGTCCCTGTCTCTGGAGAGGAGAGAGTCACACAGCCAAGGGCCAGGCCCTGTGCCTGGGTATGGCTGGTGACGCTGTGATGGTCCAAGCGGTGCCATCATCAAGGAATGAGGAGAAATTAACCTTCAGAAACATAAAGCTGTGCGAGAAAGCAGGAGTCAGAAGATGAAAGAACTTTAATGAGGCTTTATAAAAAACAAGGAGCTTCTGTATGTAATTTTAATATCTTCCTAAGAGCGATGGCTATAACTTATTCCTAAGTAAACGTCCCAGGATCTTGAACATCAAGAGTAATGCTCAAGTAGTTTTAAAGCATGTTCATCAGCCAGATCTCTGAATCACAGTCACTTCTGGAACTAGTGACTGGCAGTGCTTGCACTGGTTTAGGTACAGTTTAGGTACAGCCTGAACAGGAGTCATCTGGCTGAAGCCAGGACAGACCAGGGATTTCAGGTTTCAGGAGTCTCTTCCTAGCAGTTGTTAAAGGCTGGGCAGTATTCTGTTAGATGTGGGGGGGAAAGCAAAAAATACAGTGTGAAAGGTAATGATTTCCCATGCAAAGGAAATCAAAACTAGTGCAGGATGTTCAGACCCAATCTCATGTTAGGGGTTTAATGTTCTTTTTGTAGCAGCTTAAAAAAATACATAGATCTGAGGACTCCCCCTCAGACCTGCCAGTCGCCTTTGTGGATGCTGCCTGAGCAGTTGTGTACAGAATATGGAAGACAGAGTTGGCTGCAAACCCATTAATGCTAAATCATCTCTCAGCTCCAGTGTTAACTGCAGACTGCTGAGTTTGCACTGCAAATATGAAGCTCTGTGGGCTGGGTTTGTCATCCAGGCACAAGAAGCAAAATGTACTCACGAGTCCATTGTCTCTTTTGACACGCAAGAGCTCCACCAGCCTGCTGGGAAGGGCTCCTCTGAAGGGTGCTGGCAGGGGGCTGCACACTGGGTCACATTAGCTTTGCAGCCTCTGGAAGCGCCTGCGTGCTTCGGGTGGTGAGAAGTCAGCTCCATGCCTTCCAGTTCCTGCTAAATCTTTAAGAGAATAGGACAGTGGAGATTACATTGTCAGCAGTGCTTGCCTTGTTTCTTCGGATTGTTTTCAACAGAAACCCCTCTTTTTCATTATCTTGGAGAAAAATCCAAATAGGTCTGGCTATTGGACTGCTGCACCCCTCCCATCCCACATCCTACATGGTGTTGAATGGGGCATGCAGGCTATGGTGTGGCAGTGGTTGATGATGGCTCCATCTCCAGGACATCTCACCCTTAGGAGTGACAATGAAGAAACTGCCCATGGAGGAGACATGTTTTCTGGATCCTGTCCATTGAGAAGAGGGTGATGACATAAAATAGGTCTTATTGTCAGATTTCTGTAGTGATAGCAGTGTCAGCCCCATGTGTGACCTGTGAAAAGGCCATCTTAAGGTGTGATTCTTGGTTAGGATCTTAGGACATGTTTGGCGTAGAAGAGGAGATTTTGAAAAGCCTGTAGCAAGGGGGACAGTCATCAAGAGAGTGTGGTCGGGAAGGGAGTCAAGTCAGCTGCAAGGCTGCTCTCGCTGTCTCGCTGGCTTTCCAGGAGGCATCTGCCTTCATTCCTTGGCACAGTGGTATTGCCTTCTCTGGGATGGTTGCCACAGCATTTCAGAGGCTAGGCTGAGGCACTTTCCTATGAAAGTCAATGTGCCTGTCTTCAGCTGGATAAGGATCAATCAGGGAAATCTGAAGCCTGGTGGCACTTGGTGCCAGTGGCCCTTTGGGTTAGAGACCATATCTGCCATCTGCAGTTTTATTGCATCTGGCACGAACTGTTGAGCGTGGAAATGTTCATGGGTAGGTAACAGTTACGAACAAGGGGTGTTGCAACCCCACCCAACGGCCCTGTGCTGGGAACAGTTTGCACTTTGTGGGTAATGTAAGTCCTGCAATATTGGTCAGAGAGGCCACGAAGCTCTGCTGCTGCTCTCTCCCCTGATGCCGCGTGCCAGCGGCACTCCTGTTCCCTGAGCCCCTGTCATGGAGTTCCAGAGAGGAGTCAACTGTGTACAGACATCAAGGATCTCACACACAAGTGGAGGCAGGTGTGCTTGCATTTTTGTTTCTGCTTCAGTTCCCTGAGGCCATAAGTTTCCATCCCCAGACATTCACTACAACCACTGCTGCTTCTTGCAGGCTCAGCCATTCCCTGTCTGGCTAGAACGAGAGCAGGACATGTACTCCTCTGTATGGCTTTTCCCATATTTCATTTTCCATAGAGAACAGTTTAGGACTTTCATCCACAGCCTGAAATGACATTTCCTGGAGGCATCACGTGCCCTAGTCCCTCTCTTGCCCACTGATCACTGCCTTTCAGCCATCAGGGCACATCCCGAGCAGAATGAACTATTTTTTCTGCAAAAGACAGTGTTGGTCCATCAAATTATCCCACGAAAAACAGTGACTTATTGTCCCCTCTTTAGAGTGTTTCTTAGCTAGAGGAAGACTGCCATTAATGCCAGGGAGCCTGTCTGCCATTACCATCCAGTTGTGCCACACAGCTTATGGACTCTAGGGAACCCACAATGTGGTGACTGTTGCAAGCAAGGGTATTTTTTTTTAGGGGGTGACACCTACTTTCATATCTTTATCAGAGGAAGTCATATTGGGCATCAGGGAGAGCCCAGAGACACCTTGTAACAAGTGTGGTGAGAGGATCTCCTATACCTTCATATTAAAGTGTCACCTCAGATGTGATACTGCTTCTGAGGAATGTGGCTGGGAAAGAGGTACTGAGGGTGCTGCTTTAGTAGAGACATGGGCTGAAAGTGGATGCTGGGATGGGGTGCCCCATCAGATTTCAAGAGCCATTTATGGCTTCTTGGAGTTGGCTTTAAATAGCTGTCCAGAAAGCCAAAAGAATCGTTTGGAGAAAAGAGGGAGATTTACAAGGGAGGAAGGTGTGTGTGTTAGGGGCTGGTGGGACTCACTCCAGCAATGGGATGTGTTTTACTATGTACTAGAGGAGAGGAAGGATGGACCATTGTACAGCATTCATCCCTCTTCTGAACCCCTCTCTCATCTTTCCTTGAAGTGGTACTTTATTGTGGCAGCTAAAACATGACTTCTAGGTGACCCTGGTGCCTGTGGTGCTGTAAAACCACCTTCTCCCATATGCAAATGTGTGTGGGTCCATCCATCCAAGTTTATGGGAGAGATTTGTCTTTCACTGCTGCAGCTCATTGTGCCTTTTGTATGTGGGCTATTCTTTGTGTAAACCTCCTCTGTGCTTGTCCTGTCTTGTCCTGATCAGATTTGCCCCCAAATTTCTTTTATTTGTGGGTTTGGGTTGTTTTGTTTTGTTTTGTTTTGTGTTTTTTCCCATTGCTTTGTGGGTAACCTCCTTGCAATGCATCTCTGTCTAGCCCTCTGGAGTTTCTAAGTGCTGGGATGTGAGGCGAGGCAGGGGGGGTTAATTATTTGGTTTGGCTGTTTCAAAAGAACTAGGGGGGGATGGTAGAAAATGTCTAGCAGTGGAAAAAAAAAAAAAGCCTGAGCTAAGCTTTCAAGCATCCCCGTGCTGCTGGGACTCGTTTCTGTCTGATCCAGCCAATTTCAAGTCACTTGGTTGGTTTAATTTCTGCTGAACAAAACAGTGTTAAGTCATGACCACACAAACCGCCGACTGGAGTGTTTTCACAGCTTCCCTTCCCATGGGGAGCAGTCTAGGCAGGCCAGGCTGTCAGTAGCAGCGTGTCTCCAGGCACCATCCTCTGCTTGGCTGATTCAGCAGGATCTCTAAACAAAGGTGTGTTGCATCACCTGAGCCAAAACTTCCAGTGGCCTGTTGCTCAGATCTAAAGTGAGCAGGTACGTTTTCCAGCCGACAGTGTCACGTGGGTATCATTATAGGGAAGTGCCTTACGCAAATTCATGGTCTTGTAATGTTATGAGAAATGACATACCCTTTCTTAAGCCCTCTGATGGACATGCAGTTGAGCTCCAGACTCATATGTAGGAGTTTTACCTTCCACTCCGGTGAGAACACACATATTTTGGTTTTCTGTGCTGCAGTGGGGTTGCAACACCAGTGACAGCTGCCAAGCTACTATAATGCTCCTTGTGAGAGATGGCCCTGGCTGGAGATGTGGCATTGCCATGAGGGATAACAAGACAGACACCATCCAAGTGGTGGCTGTGCTTGAAAGTAGAGTTCTATGGCCAAAAATGAAGCTTCCTGGGGGTAGTTTCTGAGCCTGAGAGTTAGGATGCAGTGCTGGTGAGAGAAGACACACAGTGGTTTCAGAGGGACAGTTGAGCTTCAGGGTCCTGTGTCAAAGCCTGAAGGTTGTTGATCAGCCGGTGACATAGTGGATGCCATTAACTCACATGGTAGTTTTGAGAGGAATGAGGATGTGCCTGCTTACTGACCTGCTCATGGAAGTAGGATCACAACAGTGACAAGAGTCCAGCCCTTCTGATATGCAGAGCTATTCTAGCTGGGTTATCTGGGAAGGACTTGCTCCAGGACCTTTGCAGGGTATGATCAGCTACGGAGTTTGGGCTCCCCTTGAATGTCCTGTTCCTAATGCTTCTATTACCTGACCCTCCAGGGAGAGGTGTACATGATTGGGGCATTAGTTTGGTCCTGGTGCAGATGCATGGGCACCCTGTGCAGTTCTTTCACCCACCCATAGCTAATCAGCTCAGCAGCATCCTGCCCCTGGGCTCTGCTGTGGTGTCTGAAAATGCTCTGGATAATAAAGGGAAGGTTCTGCTGCTCTGGGTTGTCACTCTTCTGCAGGCAGTGGGAGGGGAGTTGGCAGGGGGAGGTCTGACAGAGAACAGAGGAATATTCCCTCTTCCTAACAAGCGAGCGGAGACAAATGCAGAGGCGTCCAGCCTTTAGCAAGACGGCCCACAGAGCACGGAGCAGGCTCAGAAACAGGCTGGGTTGTTTGTGGGCAGCTTGTTCATCAGCAGGTGAAATGCTGGAGGAAGAGAGTGGTGGGTCTGCCTGGGGTTGTGGCAACTTGTCCACCTAACCTCTGGCACAGGAGAGTTACCCTCTACTCACATGCTGATGGACACGAGTGGGAACTTGTCTGTTGGGACTTTCTGCAAGAGGATGTTGTCATGAGGCAGAATAGGCTGAACAAGCCATAACTGGGGACAATACCATGCAGAGAGAAACAAAGATGGGAGGGGCCACAGGGGTGTTTCTCAAGCTATGGAGGATGTTGGTCTGGAACAGGAAACATTTGTCTATATTGTAAATATTAAGAGTTTTGCAAGCTGATGCCAGTTCCTCTCCATCCCCCTTCCTGCTCACCGTTTGCTGCCACATCCTCAGGGGTGGGGGGTGTGGAGGGGTGTGAAATACAGCATTTGCTCCAAAAAGTGTGTTATCTACCACATGGAAGCTGTGCAAGGTGGGGGCTATCACAGTTTACTATCTGAACTCTCCCCAACTCTGTAATGCAGCTGCTCAGGGACCAGTTATGTGCATGGGAGAAGTGGGGAAAGGATTAGAAAACATCTATTCTGGTTGTTCTCCATAGGGCTGGTTGCCTTTTGCTATTGCTTGTGTTCACCCGAATGTTGCTGTTCAGCTTGAAATGCTCTGTCCTGGATGTGCTCTACTTCAAGTGTACCTGCCAGAGATGGGCATGGATGCTGCTGGCTACCTCTGAGCCTTCACAAGGGGCACTATCTCCTACCACTGGAGTGTAAACAAAGTGCAGAGATACTCCTCAGCTCTCTAGGAGACAAACCTCAGCTCTGGAGATGTAGAAAAACACTTGGTCTGCTACCTGAGATAATTCCTTCCAAATCCTCCCAGCACTGGGATCTCCCACAGGCCCTCAGAAATCTGGAAGCTGCCAGGCAAGTCTGAAATGCTTTGTGCATCCCCTGGTTTTCTTTCCAACACCCTGTGTGCCCAGAAGGGCAATGCTAGGGCTGTACTGAAGAACAAACACTTGGCTTGAGGCCTTTGTTGCACTCTTCATGCTGTTGTTTCACTTTTGGGGGTTAGAATGGAGACTGTGATGTTCTGCAGATGAAGGGATTAAGATTTGCCATCCACACCAGATTTCCTATGGCCTCAAATCCTGTGCCCTGCATCCAAAGTACTTGGGATGTTCCTTTTCCCTTATGACCTGTGGGAATACACATTTTCCCAGTGGTGCCTCAAGATGGTGAGAGGCAGGGTCCCATCTAACCCTTTGGAGGTGGCTGCCAGTATGACACAGCAGTGAGATGATGAGGAAGAAGGTCTGCTGTCTGTTCACTATACAGCAAATGAAGCAGATGCTGCTGGCTATGAGGAGTCATTGCAAGGACATGCTAGAGGACACGATTTGCTGCACTCTGGTGTTGAGAATGCCCCTTCTCCATGTGGCCTAACATAGCAACCATGTCCCCCTCCTCCCCTCCCTATATCACTATTGCATGTGGAGGATCTTCAGCCTTGGCAGAGAAGAGACTCAAGCAGACTTGAGTTATCTGGGGTGATCCAGCAAGCCATTGAACTGGTTCTGGGTGCAAACACCTGGATGAAGCCCAGCTGGTTACACCTCCTGTTTCTCATTTCACTTGCAGCTCCCCAGCAGAGATGGTTGTATATGAATTTACAAAGCTGAAAGATGGATTTAAGCAAACCAAGCATGTATCTGTTAGATTTCCCTTCTTCTCTGTCATCTTAATTCAGCCTCTGTTTTCTATACCTCTGGCTTTTTAGATACGGTAAAAATGAGCAGTTGGAGGAATCTAAGTAGATTGTATTGCCTCTTTGCTGAAGCCAAAAATTTGCTTTCCAAATCAAAACCTTCCAGAAAGAATAAAATTAGATATATTTTGGTTGTAGTTCCCAGAGGTGCTCCCTTAGCTCTGAAGATGCCCAGAACTGAACACCAGAAATCACACACTCTTTCACAGCTGAATGAAGCATGTAGGAAAGCAAATGGTAGCTTATTTGGACATCTTCTCCATCAAAGAGAGCTCAGTACCTTCAGCAACATTAAGTTATTGGGTCTGGAGTATGCTTTGGGTTTTTGCTCTTTGGGTTCCTACATTACCCTTGTTTTGAAAAGTGTCTGTCTTTAAACAAAAACAGAACAAAACAAAACAATGAACCCTTGTGCTTAGGTGGAAGTGAAGCTAATGTGTTCTCCATCAGTACAAGCCCAAGCATAAAAGTCAGAGCTTCCTAGAATTAAACTACTTCCTTGAGACCAGTGCTGTTTGACTCAATAGCTATGATCCTTCCAAGGAGGACTGCTCTTCACTCATCCCAGTAGCCACTGCCCAGGCAGGCATTCAACTGCTGCTTCCACGTGTGTTTCGTGGTCTCCGTGCCCGGGACTGTCCTCACATAGTCTTAAGTGTCCAGCCACCAACCAGGTTGTGTGTCCCAGGATTCGCTATCAGACTGGGAGGGAAAACTGAACTCAGACTGCAAGAGCTGCCTGGATCTATCACATCTGTCAAGCTCTATTTTCTATTTCTTGCTTTGTCCCTTTTTTTTTTTTTTTTTTCCTCTTGGATGATAAAATCGAAAATTGGACCAATTCCACAGCCAGTGGCTGCAGCTAGGGTTTGGCTTTGAATAACACAATCTCAGTATCCTCTCTTAGATGGCAGGATCCTTCTCTGTGTCTCTAGGGTGCAGTTATTTTAATGGCAAGGAACTTGTCTTCACAAAGCAGGGCTGTGTTTCTGCAGTCAGGGATGAGTAAGCCATCACTGCTGTGACTGAAGCACTCACTCATGGCCCATGACAGGCACTGGAGAGCAGTCAGCAGACTCTGGAGAATTCATTGCTGTGCCCACAGAGACATCCAGGTCCTGATTTCTGACTCTTCAGTGACTGGTTTAAAGCAAGTGCAGATCCCTTTACATTAGAGCTCTGGGTGTTGTTCACCCTGTTAATAAAAAAGGCTAATGCTGTTCTTGCTTGTTTCCCACTGCAAACTCCTCTTTTTCCTATCAACACAGTTGAGGTGCATTGCTGCCATATGTGCCAGGCAGTCACTTCATGTCACTGATACCTTTTCCTGTGTGCAGATCTAGGATCCATCACAAAAGTGAATACATCACAAATACATAAAAAATGTGATGAATTCACACTCCACCTCATAGATTCATAGATTCATAGATATTAGGGGTTGGAAGGGACCTAGAAGATCATCTAGTCCAACCCCCCTGCCCG
>JAOEGS010017809.1:12734-26311 GCA_025447755.1 Corythornis vintsioides
CTCACTGAGAAAAAATTCTTTCTTGTGTTGACCCTAAACCTCTTGTGCTCCAGTTTGCACCCATTGCCTCTCGTCCTTTGGTTTTGGTCTGAGTGAGTATATCCCCCTTGCAAAAGGGGCTGTCCTCAGGTCTCATTCTTCCTGTGCTACAAACAGCACCTATCCCACTCACCCTCTGGGAGTTACAGGCTGCAGTTAGCACTCAGAGTGATCATTTTGGTTGGACGGGCACCACAATTTTTTTTTTTCCCTCTTTTTTTAGGTTTTGAGCAGACACAACAGGAAATGAATCTGGGGTTGTGAGACAGAAGCAGAGAGACAGTGGTGGGGTCAGGATTAGCTCCTTGGGGCCTCGGGGGTGTGTACTTGTGCAAGAGTGCTGTCTCTTCACTCCCAATGCAGAGAGACCACTGAATCTCCGGGTTTTGCCCCTCTCCAGTCTTTTGAACTGGAAAACACAAGTGGAGCTTTTGGCTCCTTATTGCCCAGGGTCCAGCCTGGAAAATGCCTGAAAGTTCCATCCTCCAGCCCCAAAGGAGTTAGGATTCCTCCTGCTGCATCTCAGCCAGACTCCCACTGATCTGGGTTTCTAAACCTCTTTCTATCTGCCACCTGAGCAAGTGACATGAAGATGTTCTGCACATGAAACACTTTCAAGTCTTGCTGGCCTGTTCCCAGGGGTCAGTCACATCCTGGCTGAGCTCATACACACATCCAGCCCTTGCAGCCTCCCATGGGGAAGCAGGTCCTGCGATCACCTGCTTGCTTTACAGCCCATCTCAGTAGCTCTGGATCTGCCTTGATCCCAGGAGAGCAGAGCTGTCAGTGCTGCAGGTGAGGATTGCCAGTGCTGTGGATAACAGCGGTAATGCTTTTTTTTCATTTTTATGGCAAATAACTCACTTGATTAGTTTCAGGACTTCATATGCCTTTTTTTATGACTGTCATACTGGCAGCTTATAGCCCAGAACTAATGCATCTTGGACCTCCTGCTACTTCCAGCAGCAAAGTAGCAGAAACTTCTGAATTCCAATACTGCAAAACTAAATTCTGTTGAATTTCCACTCCCCTGGTGCAGGACAAAGCTTTAGGTTTCCTGTTTGCCATGGCAAGGAAAGACTGAAATATCAGCCTTTCTCAATGCTTTATCTGTCATCAGTTTCTTTCTATTTTTATGTTATCTCATTCCCGAAGTATTGATCCCAAAGCCAGTCTTTGAGATATTTTTCTAGAAATCTGCCTTCTGCCCAGCATTTCCCATTTAAATGCTGCCTGCTTTCCCATTGCTCATGTCCCATAGAGTTCACCATTTAAACTTCATTCTTCTTGATTGAAGTACTTATTTTCTGTAGTATGTCGTATCATATGTGTTATGTATATCCATGTGAAGGTCTACCACACATGTATGATCTACAGAAACAGTTTAATTTATTCACACACAAGGTTGCATGGATCCTAAAAGCTGTACTTAGTACATTCCATGTACTAAGTTGATTTCATTCATTCATGATTAATTCATGATACCAATCCTGATTTCATTCCCTCATCCAGTTTCACCCACATCTTTTAATTGTTTTCTTTCAGGCTGTTTTCTACAGCCTTTTTTAAGCAGATAATGCTGATGTTAGCCTAGCAGGCTTGTCTCTGCCTGAACCCTGTCTCCTAGCCAAACTCTTCAGTTCAGGCAGTGGATTTGTTGTGGCTGCAGAGAACCTCCCTCCTTCATTAAAAGTCTCTGCAACCAAAGCAGCAAATTCTTGCACTGGTGCTTCCAGAAGTCTGAGATGGTCATGTTCCAGTCTTTTCCTCATCTCACACATGTTTGGCTGTCTTTTCAGTCAGCTAGTACACCTAAATAGTCACAGCTTTAAAATCTGTTCCCTTTTCCAAAGAGATCTGGCCAATCTTAGAAACCCCACCTCTTGCTGCTGCAGTATTGGTGTCAACACCACTGAGGGAGAACAGCTTCGGCTTTGATGGGACAGCACTAAAATCTGGCCTGTAAGGGGAGAGGGACCATGTTGCCTTTTTTAAGCTTTGGAGGAAAGAATGGAAGCATTAGTAGTAGTAGAGGAGATTCCAAAATGTGCCAGAGCTCCCTTTCAGGCTCATCTCATTCCGTGATTTCTGGTCAGTGTTTCTGCCTCAGCGTGGGATTTCCTGTGTCTTGCTCTGCATCACTTCCCTTCCCTTGCCTTCTTTTCAGACAAAAAGGACTAATGTGGTATTTCCTTGTTAGTAAAAAAAAAACATTCTGGATTTGGATCATGGACATACACCATCTTGATACCCAAATGATGATCCAGCAGTTGTCAAGGGTTGATTTTTTTTCCCTTTTAGTAACTCAATATACCTTGGTTAAGTGACATCCCTGCTTTCAAATGCAATTGTGGTGATGTTAAATTTCCGAGGATTACCACTGTGTGTGGTGGCATCTGGGAAGCTCAGTAACAAGCTATAAAGTCAGGAGGAAAGCCAGGATACAAAGATCTTGGCAGATCCCTTGTGATGGAAGATCCTGCTGTAGTTGGGGCCATGGTGCCAAACTGCAGCATGAACCATTAATTTATTCAGATGATACTCCCTCCCCAGAGCTCTCTTACAGTTCAGTATTCCAGGGCTTTCCCAAACTTCTTGGAGTCCCAGGAGCATCCCAGGGATGGGTAAGCCAACAGTACAGGGGTGGGATGGTTGAGTTGCTCTCAGCATTAATGAGTGGAAGAAGAGGGATGTGCCATTGCCCATCTGCCCCTTCCTCTCTCCTCCTCACAGTCCAGGCTGTATTACAGATATAATGGAAGAAACAGGCACAGATCAAGAATCAAGCCTTTCCCCAGCTCCCCCTCCACATTTGGTTTCCTTTCCAGCTGTGCAATTCCGCCAGTTGTGGAGCCCCTTGAGCTCAGCCTTCGTAATGTAGGACACTGCCTGCTTAGGGTAGATGGGGAAGGTGAGAACAGGATGGGGAGAGACCCCAGGATGGGATCACACTGTGTGATTGCATGATGAGGTGGTTGGGATGGAGCCAGCCGGGTAAGAGGGGGTTTGTGTTCAAATTAGGGCTGAGCTATGTTCATAGAGCTACATTATGAGGGATCTGGTGGTGGGGGAGAACTGGAAGAGGAGTCCATTAGCAGAGATGTTGCAGGTTTTGGGGTTGAGGGATGGTGAAGAGGAGATGGCCATAGCTTGGGGTCATGTTGCAGAGCTATGATAGGTGTCAAAGCCTGGTCTCAGGGGTGCTGGGATTCATTAAATCACCATTTACAACTTCTCACTGTCTCGGCCAGGTTGCAGCAGCCCTGGCCTGCCTGCTACTGTGATGGCCAATGGCCAATGTTGTTCTGCCAGGCTATGCTAAATGTTTTGGGGGATGCTTTGGGCACAGGTGGCCTGGACTTAGCTCCATTTGAGGGCACACAGCTGGCTGCAGGTCTCTGATTGTCTCTGACCCCAGCTCTGCAGAGGATGATGCATTGGTCCCACAGGGCATACAGATCAGAGATCAGGTGCTGTCCTCCACTGAGGTGCACATGGTTGCAGCTGCAGCATCTCCCTTTCTCCCATCGGGTTTAACATTGTCTTCAAAAGTCATGCTCATGGGCCATCAAGGAGCCCATTTGCTTTTCTCCTTGAGATGCCATGTGTAGTGCAAGGAGATGGTTCCTGGGGGGGGGGGGGGGAAATGACAACACACAACACTTCCTGCAGTTGGAGTCTTGCAAAAACCTGCTGTTGGACCATTTGCTCTGAAGAGTTTGGCGAGCACCCCAGGCAGGGGATGGTGTCATCCCTTTGGAGAGCAAAAGCTGTCAAGATGCAGTGAGTGTGGAGTGCTGGCGTCTGCCCCCTGCCAGCTCAGCGCTCCCAGGCTCCTCCAGCCACATGGGAGCAGCTTGGCAGCTACTTTTTTTTACCTTTTTCTTTCTTCCTCCTTTTTTCGGTTTGGGTTTTTTGTTGTCTTTTTTTGTTTTTGTTTTTTTGTTTTTGTTTTGTTTTGTTGGGGTTTTTTTGTTGTTGTTGGGTTTTTTTGTTTGTTTGTTTTTTTGTTGTTTTTTTCTGGAATCCTGTACAGCATGAGCATAGCAGGGATCCCTGGAGGTTTACTGCTATCCAGAGAAGATGCCTTGTTCTCTGCCAGATCTTACTTTGAGGAAAGGCTGAAGGAAATCCATTTTGCAGTGTTTCTGCTGGGGCTGTTGGCAAGAGGCACATGAGGTGCAGCAGCCCCTGGCTGGGCTTGTTCCCCTGTCTCAGCAGCACTGAATGGCACAGCCCCAAGTGGTTGGAGCACAGATCTGACCTGCTTGACCTCTGCTTGTTCTCTGCCATACTGCAGATTTCATTTTTGTTCAACCTAGAGCCTCCTGCAGAGCCAGCCCACGCCTCCCAGGCCATGACCTGACCCTGCACTAGGCACTGAAGCCTTTCCCTGGGATGGCGTTGCCATGTATCCCTGGCACGAGCAATTTGCATTTCTAGCATCTTCAGGTCAGCCTGAACTACGCAAGGTTTTCTTATGTCCCTTATCAGAAGGGCTTTGGTTGATGCACGTGTTAGTCTCAAAAACAAATGCCTCCACATTGCTTTTGCTATATATAGGACAAGTGTCTGCTGTGCTGCAAGGCACTTGCAGACAGCCTACATGGGGTCACACTCCTCAATCAAATGGAAGTTTATCTGCCCTGGCCAGGAAAGGGACTCGAGTTTAATGCTCTCTGCGTGCAGATTTGAGCTTCAGTGAGCTGAGTTTCCAAGGTCAGTCTCATTCCTTGTCATTTGCAGAGGGCTGAGCCTGGAAATGTGAAATAGGGCTCCTTTGGGATGAGCATCTCAATCCATTGCTGTGTACACTGGATCTTCTGCTTATCTCTCATTAGCACAGATGTTGTTTCACCCTGTAACTGATACAGGGGACTGAGGAAGAAACTCTACCTTCTCCTTGAGTCACATCTTCGTCCAGTGCTGCAGGAAGTGTCATTTCCCACGAATGCACAAGCATACGTGCACTATTGATGAAATCTTGTGAGGTCATTCCCCCTAATTGAAGCTCCAGGAATGAATAATGTTTATCATAGACCCAGGTGACTTTCTGCTTTGGAGCAGTTTTCATATAAGCAGAATATAAGCACATGAAAATGCAGATGGGATTTGGAGTTTTTGTTCTAGTTTTTTTAAGTTTAAAAGGTGTCCTCTGGGGCTTATATTTTGTAGTTTGATTTTGTTTGGGAATGGACAGTAAATGAAAAGATCCAGAGCCCCAAACTGTTGTGCAAAAAGCCTCTGTGTTAGAAAACAAAGAGTTTGTGAAAGATGCTTTTCCCTCCACCACATTTGTACCTCTGAGATTTTAGAAGGTACCTGTAGGAGCAAAACTTTGGAAGACAGGAACTTCCCAGGCCATGATCTCCTGAACAGTGTGCTTTGTCATCCCCTTCAGAAAAAAACCCATCAGCTTCCATTTTAAAACTTACAGTGTGATTTCTTCTGTGGAACCCAACTCCAGGGCTGCACAACCCGCATGGTTAGAAACCTTCTCCTATGAAAACTGCCATGGTGTCCTCTGCTAACAGAGTCAGATACGTGAGGTAGAGTGGGTGAGAGGTGGGGCAGCTGCTTGGAGGTGTTACTGCGAGAGCCTATGCCCCTGTCATGACTGGCAACATACATTAGGTTTTGGGATATCCAGGTCATGTGGTTTTGCAGGAAACAGGTCCCTGGGGCTAGGGGAGGGCAGCTGAAGCAGATGCCTGGAATGTCGTTGGTTGCATCCCTACATAATTTATAAGCATGAGAACTTGAGCATCTTTTCAGTGTCTGGGTGTCCAAGCACAGCATTTGTGGCTGGCCAGATCCAGCCTCAGGTTTGGTGCTGCTGCAGACTGACCTCCAAAAATCAAACCAGCTGATCCACATGGCACGGAAGGGGCAAGGACTTGGGTGGCTGTCTTCAGCTTCAAACATACAAGGAGTTGTTGCTGGTTTAGAATGAAAAAAAAAAAAAAGAACTTAAACCAACTCATCAGTCAAATGAAGCATCTGACTAGTTTGTCTATAAATGACTGTGTCTCTGAGCCTGGAAATTCAAACTGTTGGGGCTCAACATGGAGCTGGTAGTGTTGGATCTGCCCCTTAACTCTGCCAAGCACAGATGCTGTCTTGTGGCAACACAGATCATGGTCCTGCCACCTTCCAAGTCCTTCCCTTTCCAATGCAGCCTGCACACAGTGGCATTTCCCAAATGCACGTGGATCAAACTGTTCCCAGTTGCTTTTGAAATTGTAACAAGCCTTTATCTTTAAAGTAGTCTTGTTTAAATGCTGTTAAGTCTGGACTTTTTTGAACTTCAGGTTTTGTTAAAAAAAAAATGAGGGAGTGACAAGCATTGCTGGAGTATCTTCTCCCAGACCCAAATGGATTTGTCACTTCTCAGCGAATGGTGCTTCATCCCAACCTGGGCATCTCCAGAAAGGGTGAGGAAAGCAGCCTCTGCAAATCCCTCTGATTTTTCTTGCTTCTTTTCCAGACACAGGAGATGGCATTATGAGATCCACCTGGCAGGGGAAGGCCGGTCGCAGCCCACTCCAGGCCCTGTATGAGAGTGACCAGGTAAGGGGATAGGGAGATGGGGGTGTGTGAAGAGGGAGAGGGGAGCTAGGGACCTTTCTTCCACCCCTCTGGTGTGTGGGGCAATTGTGCTGTCTCCAACCACCCCCAAGGTCCCTGTGCCTGAATCTCTGCCTGTGTCCAAAAGAAAAGACCACTCCACTTTGAGGAGTAATTGTTGATAAAAAGCTACTTATGGCCCTTGCTGATACTTTGGTAAATGGTTTTATTACCAGTGGGCTGAGCCATAGCTGGGCAAATCCAGAGATTTCACGAGCTCAGGATTTCAAAGCCAACTCTGAGCCATCATAGTAAGACAAGAGCTGCACTTTCTGAGGTAATAATTGGTAAGTGCTTCTATGTTGGGTGCTATATATATATATACATACACACATATGTATATGCATATACACACATGCACACACTCACATATATAAAGCTGGACCAGCCATGAGGGATTTATAATCCTGGGGCATCTCATTGAGCTGTGCCAGCTACACATTCTGAGAAAAGGGCATCCATGCCCATTCTGAGGAGGGAAATGTTCCGCTTCACGAGGGCTGCTGCAGGACAAGCCATGGGGAGCACTGTCCCTCACCAGCCCCCTGTGGGTGCAGCCCTGCATTGCAGACCCAGCATCAGGGCAGGTTTCCTGCTTCTCCTCAGCAGCTGAATCAGACCTTGGGGATTTGTGGTTGAAGAAAGGTGTGTTTGTTTCCTTTTACAGCATTTCTCCCCTGGACAGGCAGGCTGTTTCCCCCTCCCTTGTAGTCAGCTTGTCTTGGCAGAAGCATCCTTGCCCACCCATCCCTGCATGAAGTCTTTCAGGGAAGTGGTGCACCAGCTGGCACTGTTGGCCTGCTGGGCCATGGCCACATGCCCCAGCCACCAAATGTCCTCTGCATCTTCCCACATCCCCGGGGCAGTCATCTTCTGCAGCCCCCAAGAGCCAGAGGGCAATGCTGGTGGTCCCTGTAGCTAGCTGCCATCTACTACCTCCCTGCTGCAGCCAGAGCCTGGTCTCCTTCCTATATGTCCCACTTGGTGTTACTGTTAGGGTGATGATTCTGCATCTATAAGCAGCCAAATTACATGTGCTGTAGGAAAAAATGGCAAATGTGGACTTCCTTGGCCACAGAATTAGTAAACCCTAATGCTGCTGAAATGTCATGGTGTTATTTCCTTAAGAGATACTTAATTGCTCTGGCTTTTAAAGAGAAGGAAATGACAGGAGCAATTTTGCTTGGAAATAGCTGCAAGATATGCACTTACTCCAGTGGTTGGCTGTTGAAAAGTAGTCACATTTATTTGTTGCCATGCCTGCAGACAGTGTCCGTCTGTCTGTTTGGTCCAGTAGCTTTGAATTCTGCAAGTGCAGGGAAAAACACCTGAAAAAGCACACCTTGTATTAATAAAATTATTTTTTTTTTTTTTTTTTTTTTTTTTTTCAATAAGCACTTGCAAAAAGGGTTTCCATTTTTAAAAAGTGGTGGGGAGCATCCAAACAAAAGAATTTTCTGCGGAAAGGTTTGTCTGTGTCACGAGGAGATGCATGATGAGAATGCCTTTTCAGCTGTGATTATCACCTCCCTAGGTGCTATATCTTTTATATATATTATTATTAATATAATATAATAATAATAATATATTATTATTATATATATTTATATATATGTTTTATATATTTTACTCTTTTATCTCCACTATGTCCAAGGATTAAATGCGCTAAAACAAGTTGTGTTCACAGTTGACACTGTCCCCCAAAATCCCACATGGGTGACTGCCAAACCCAGGAAAAGGGAGAGAATGGGGACAGTTGTGATCCGGGTGTTATGATGTACACCATGATCAGCTTAGCCAAGCTAGTAACCACCTTATTTTTTGTTTTCTCTCCCCAGTTTGAGCAGTCCTCATTGCAGGCAGTTCACCAGCAGAGACGGGAGCTGTTAAGCAATGTCTGCAGCCGTTACACTCGCAAGAGGCGCCTTCTGCGGCCGGATGACTTGCGGCACTTGGTGGTGGATGACACTCATGGGCTGCTCTACTGCTATGTGCCCAAAGTGGCCTGCACTAACTGGAAGCGAGTGATGATGGTCCTGACAGGGCAAGGCAAGTACCGGGACCCACTGGAAATCCCCGCCAATGAGGCCCATGTCTCATCCAACCTGCGCACCCTCTCTGAATACAGCATCCCTGAGATCAACCATCGCCTGCGCAGCTACCTCAAGTTCATCTTCGTGCGGGAGCCCTTCGAGCGCCTGGTCTCGGCCTATCGCAACAAGTTCACCCGCAGCTACAACACAGCCTTCCACAAGCGCTATGGCACCAAGATCATACGACGGCACCGGCAGGAGCCCAGTGACAAGGCCCTGGAACGTGGGGACGATGTGCGCTTCGAGGAGTTCGTCTACTACCTGCTGGATCCACGGACGCAGCGGGAGGAGCCCTTCAACGAGCACTGGGAGCGGGTGCACTCTCTCTGCCACCCTTGTATTGTCCACTATGATGTGGTGGGCAAGTATGAGACCTTGGCAGAAGATGCCAACTACATCCTCCAGCTGGTTGGAGCTGACATGAGTGTGAAGTTCCCATCTTCATCTAAGACCACCAGGACGACAGATGACATGACGGCCCAGTTCTTCCAGGGCATTAGCCCCTTCTACCAAAGGAGACTCTTTAATTTATACAAAATGGACTACTTGCTCTTCAATTACTCCATCCCGTCATACCTCCACATCCGATGAGGCAGGGGCTGGGGGGGAGAGGCAAAGAAGAGAGCTGGGTCACTCTCATCTTGCCACAGTTCCTCTCCTCCCACCTCTATTCATCTCTTGGTTGACTTCTCCCCCATCCCTCTCTGTTACAGTCTGCTTCACATCCTGATGCCTCATTCATGCAAGGTCTGGAGGGAGGACATCTCTGAAAACACTGGGGCTGGAGCTTTCCTTCCCTTTCTTCCCACCTTCAACATCAGGGGGGTTGGACTAGATGATCTTCTAGGTCCCTTCCAACCCCTAACATTCTGTGAATCTGTGAATCTGTGAATCTACAGGGGACGGTGGTGGGACTGGGTACTGTTGGGTAGGAGAGCTTGCCTTGGCTAGGGTCTTGCTTTTAACTAAGAGACTCCTCTGTAGATCCAAGTCTTGGGAAGGCTCCTTTTTCAGACAGGATCCCTTCATGTCTTTCTCCTCTTTACTGGTCTGTTTGGGGGATGCACATGGTGTCTCGGGGCTAGAGTGGAGTGTGTCAGAGACTTGCATAGAACCAGAAATAAAGCAATAATTTAATACAAGTTTTTCCTGTTGTTTAAAGTGGCTCCCACCTTTTCTTTTCACCTTGGTCTCCTCTGTCCTCCCCCAGCTTCCCACCCTCTTCCTCCCTCCATTGCTGGGAAAGGCACTGGGGTGTGACTGGGACCACACATATCTTCCTGACAAAGCCTGGAAGGCTTTTTTGTTCCTCTCCTTCCATGTGCTCTCAACTGGAATGTGAAACACTCCAAAGAGAGAGAAGGGGACAGGTTTGCAGAAGGTGTGGGCTGATGGAGACATAGTGCTTTCTCCTGAACTACATAGCAGAGCACTCAGTGCTGTGTCTGTGCGTGCCTCTGGATTTCTGGTCCAACCCGGTGAATCCAGGCCCAGCACAGATTTTAAGAACAGGATTTTTAAGAACAGATGCTGAGAGTTTTTCAAAGCCATATGTACAGCACTGGTGCAGGTGTCTGCTCAGATGAAGTCACATGATGGCTTGCCAGTAGCCCCGCTGGTCTGGCAGGGTCAAGCTGGCTCCGCTGGCTTTGCATCCCCTGCCACCATCTGCTGCTCCTGTGCACATGCCCCCTGCATGGGGTGACCACACTGTGCTGGGGTGTGGAGAAAGATGCTGGGACAGGGTTGAGTTAGAAAGTGCTTTTGGGGAGCACTGTGCTGGGAAGTGGGAAATTTCTATGGTAATAAAAGGTGATGCTGGAATGGGAAAGCCAGAGGAAAAAAAAGGTGAGAGTGTGTGTTTGTGTGTGTGTGTGTGTGTGTGTACGCATATGCTCACCCACATGTCTGTGTGTGCATGTATGAGAAAAAATTGAGAACAAAATGGGGACAGAGACACCTAGAGGAAAATTCCCCTTTGCCTGTCTGGCTTTGGCCAATTCATTCCTTGAAGAAGAAATAGGGAGAAGGGAGTGCAACACAAAAGAAAATTACAAACCCAGTACTAGGGTTTTAAATTAAAACCAGTCCAAGGAGCTGTATTTCTTTAAAACCATATTTTGTTCCTTCCTCTTTTCAGCTTTGGCTCCGCGGCTGCCTTTGTAAATAAACACACTGGTAATAGATGCTGTAGAGCGTGTGTGCTGGCTGGGTTGTGAACACTTGACTTATTAGTGCAATACAATGGGAGGTTTTGTAAAACCCCAGTGCTCTCAGGCTCCTTTAAAAACTAATGTTTTCATCTAACCACTTTCAGTTGTTCTATCTTAACCTTTTTCTTATCATTGCACCTATATGCTGACACTCCTTGTTCCATGTGGAGATTGGGTTTAGCAAAGCAATGAAAAAGAAAAAATTGGTGATGATCCTGGCATTCTGACTGACTCTCCCTATCTGGACTGGGGATCTGACGGAAATGGCCTTTCTCGTGCTATCTTAATATCTCCCAGTCTAGATGAAACTCAAAGCACTAAACCAGATTATATGATGCAACAAATTTAATTTGCAGCATTTGGGCTTGGAGTGCATTCCTGCTGCTTTCTCAGGAGGCTCACATTCCCCGCTTAGCATTGCCTCTTTTTGGAAAAATCATTGTTCAAGTCACCACAAGCTCATAGAATCATAGACTGTTTAGGGCTGAAAGGGACCTCCAAAGGTCATCTAGTCCAAGCCCCCCTGCAGTGAGCAGAGACATCCTCAACAAGGCCAGACTGCTCAGAGCCTTGTCCAACCTCACCTTGAATATCTCCAGGGATGGGGCCTCAACCACCTCTCTGAGGAGCCTATTCCACTGCTCTACCACCCTCAAGGTAAAGTACTTCTTCCTGATATCTAGTCTAAATCCAATTTAAACCCATTACCCCTCATCCTTTCACTACAGGCCCTTGTAAACAGCCCCTCTCCAGCTTTTCTGTAGGCCCCCTTCAGGTGGCTATAAGATCACCCCGGAGCCTCTAGGCTGAACAACCCCAGCTCCTTCAGCCTGTCCCCATAGCAGAGCTGTTTCAGCCTCTGAGCATCTTTGTTGCCCTCCTCTGGACCCACTCCATCAGGTCCATGTCTTTCCTGTGTTGAGGGCTCCAGAACTGGATGCAATACTCCAGGTGATCTTTTCTTCTCTTTTGGTCATGAATCATAATTTGGGGTCAGACTCAAGAGTAACAAAGGGATGGATTTTTGGATGGCTTTCTGTGTTGGGTTTTTCTCTTTTTTTTTCAGGAAAAAAAACTATTCCCTGCAGGTGGCTCTTAAAAACTGATGGCATAGTGAGTGGCAAGGGCAGATACACAGACACTCTTCCCTCTTGAGCTGTTTGGGGTTGTTTAGGCAATAGCTGGCTGGCTGGGAGCTCCTTTGGTGTGAAAGCAAGGGAACTCTATGCTCTGGGCTTTGTCTTCTTGCCAGCTGTTTTTTAACCATTCCAGTGATTGTGGCAGTTTGGAGATGGTCCCAGTTGTCATGGCTATTTGACCAACATCCCAATCAGACCTGACCCATTGCTCCAAACAACAGCAAACTCCCGTGAGCCATAGAGTGAATGCAGCAGTCCAGCCTCAGCTGTGGTTTGCTATGAGCAATACCCTGTTGAGATTCGGACTGTAGCAGGGCGCCTTTTGGATCACGTAGGACCTTTTGAAATACCCACCGTTGGGCTTTTTCTTAAAAAAAAAATAACCCAACCGACAGCCCAAATCCAGTCCATTGAGGTCAAACCCTTTGGCTTTTCCTCTGCCTAAATACTGCGCGTCAAAGCAAAACCTGCCCACGCAAAAAGAAAATAGCCACTTTGTATTTCTGAAGAAACCGCTTTGAGCCGGCCTGCAGCTTCCCGAGCCTGGAAACCCTTTGCCCGTGCCGAAGCCGAGCAGCAGCAGCAGCCGGGGCCGGGGGGTTACGGAGCCCCACCCGGCGTTGGGCAAGCCCCAGAGTGACCCCTCCCCAGCCACCACCGAAAAACGCTGCAGGGCTGGAGCGAAACGGAGTTATGAGGACATCGTGTGACTGGTGATGTCAACTACAAGCAGTTTGATTTCCTGCAAGACTTCGGGTGCTGGGAGCCATTTCTCTTAGGTAGTCTTGAGAGTTGGTTTATTGTTTTTTTTTTTTAACTGTTTCTCTGCATCCCTTTTTATTGCCAGATGAGAAGACTTATCAAGGTTATCTAGGCCACCTCTAAACTGCAGTTGAATTTAGTTTTTCTCCTCTCCTTTGGAACGGGAATGTGGTGGCACCTGACCTGCTGCAAGGTCTTGAAATGACAGAAGCTGCCCAGGACCTGCCCCCAGGAGCACAGAACATGGAGGCAGCCCCTCAGCCCTGCCCAAGCACCTTGCTTTGAGGAGTGTGTCCAGGAGGAAGATGGTGGTCTGGTGATGAAAGGTACAAATGAACCATATGGGTCACAAAGGGGACCGAAATGCAGCCCTGCAGGATGTGTCTGTCTTAGTGGCATATGGACCTTGGTGTGGCTGGTTGGTGGGGCTACATACTATGTGCTGTGATGCATTTTGGCCCAGGTTTGATGATGAGTAGAGGTGAAGACTCTTCTTGGGCAGCCCCATAACCAGAGAGGTGAAGACATAATATCTATAATATCTATGTCTATATTATAGATATTATGTCTATCTATAACTATAATATCTAATATCTATGAATCTATAACCTAATATCTATGAATCTATAACAGGCTGCCCAGGGAGGTTGTGGAGTCTCCATCTCTGGAGACACTTAAGACCCGCCTGGATCTGTTCCTGGGTG
>JAOEGS010017810.1:0-68097 GCA_025447755.1 Corythornis vintsioides
TGCTAAAATATCTATTAAATTATACCCCTGTTATATAATTATTATTATTTTTTTTAATGCCTAACTCTTAAATATTCTTTACAATACTCCTCTTTATTCCTGCTCTGTGAAATGAATAGGTAAAATCTTTCTGGCTAGAGTATTGTGTGCTAAAAAGATAGCATCAGAAAGGGTTTTAGAGTAAACAACTTCAGTGAACAAACTATCACAATCTCTAAAAAGATGCTCAGAGGAAATGGTCATCATCTGAAATGCAGCTAGAGGTATCTGTTGCTCCATGAATTACAGATACACATGCAGTAGTGGGTAGGCATGTGTGTAATGCCTATTTATCCTCCAAGAGGGCCTGGCTGAAACCCTCTGCATGCACTGTACTGTCTGTTGAGTGCCTGCAGGCACAGTAATGGTCTGCTGCTTCTGTCTGCACAAGCACTCACTGGTGAGCTTCTGCAGCCTCTCTGCAGCCTTAGCAGCCTCCAGGCATCTCTTTCTGTTGGGCCATTTTAGGCAGACACTGTGAGGCAGCTTGAGGAAAAGATTTAGTCAAGTAACTAATCATTTTATGGACGTCAGCTCCCAGGGTTCAGGAAAGACTCTGTGGTAACCAAATGGCTGTAATCACCTTATGGGGTATGAGGCACTCTATAGCCCTTGCCATACTTGCACTTTTACCATTCATAAAACAAGTGTCCATTGGAAATTTATCATGCTGCACATCGACAAGCAATAGAAAACCTCAGCTGCCTGTGGTGTTCTCATACCTTCAAAATCTACAGATGGTTGGCTTTTGAGATTATTTCTGAATAGGTTCACATGCTTTGGATAACAATGTAATTTCACTGAAGTTTAAAACCCCCTTACAGTGCAATGCCACCTGAAACACGATCAGGCTGCCAAGCTTTTCCACACCCTTTAAATTCTAGATGGATTACTGCTGCTAGACTTGTAAAAGCTGGACAGTAAAATATTAATTCTAACAATTTACTGCATAATTTAATGAGTTGTTATTGATTTTTATTGATCCCATGGAAAAGCAAAATCTCTGAAGTGAGTTCTGCAGAGCTTTGCTGGACAGTTATCACTGTAGTTACACTGTCTCAGCGTGAGAGCACTCTGAATATCTGTAATCATCTTCCCAGGATGAATCAGTACAATTTTGAAGGCTGAGCTGCATCATTCATATCAAATTACACAGGAAATTTCAAAGACTTTGGGTAGTCAATCACTTAGCCTTTTGGGACTGGTGAATTGAAAGACTGTCAAGACTACACATGCTGTTTCCTTATGGTTTTGGTTGCTTGGCTATTACAGAGCGTTTACCCTTGGGCCAGTAGGACAGATTTACCCAGATGACATTCTGTCACTAGCAACAAAGCCCACTGGATCCCCACGAGCATTAGAAATAATTGATGAGGAAGTTTGACTTTCATCACCTGCTCAGTGCATGAGCTGTCTCCACTTTTGTTTTGCAGCTTCATTGTATATTCTCCAAATCAGATTTGGTTTTCCTTGGGTATGAGAGGCTGTGTGATGAAAACCAGCAATAGGTTGGGTTTTTTAAAATGATAATGTAAATATGAATACATAAAAAAACCCCTCAGGATCTCCATCTGTGAAACACCATGTAACTTATACCAACAATTTTCAGAGCCTAAACATTTTTTCTGACTACGTGTGATACACAGATGCTAATAACGTATTATTTTGGGTTTCAAGATTGGTGGTTTTTGTTTCATATGTCAAACCATTCTGTCATTTAAAGGGACTGGCCTCAAGTGTGTTGTGGGCACTTCTGTTATTTTTATGGGTTGTGATCCACTGATTGTGATTTTTAAAATGATCTGTCAGGGTTTTCTTAGCCATTAGATGGTCACTGTTTTTTGCTAGTTAGACATCTGAAAATATTCAACTGATGACCCTTTTCTCCTTTCAGGTACAAGGGGTAATTGGGGATATCAATGATGATATCAAGAGTAGGAAACCTTGTGATAGAATCCTCTTGAATTGTTGTCGTTGCCTGTCAGCAATTTACAACTGGCACTGTGTGCTGACAGATGTAGTGATTCATTAGTGAAATCATTTGGAGAAAAAAAAATAAATCAGAAATTCAGCAACTGTCATCTGAATTTAAGCTATATTTTGTTCCTTTTTATGAAATATGAAAGACAAATTTTGTTGGTGCTCACACCATAATTCTCCTGCTTCTAGAACCATGCTCTGACTATATGAAAGTTGAAGCAGCATAATTTTTGGAGTTTTTTTTTTTTTTTTAATAATATTTAAAAAAAATAGTGGTTATTATTTATGGGAAATAATAAAGGTTAGAAGAACATACACTTTTGTGACTGCCTCCAAGGGGGATATTTAATTTCTTGCTTGTTTGTCACTATGAAAAATGTCAGGGGAAAAGTTGTATTGATATGTAGATGAGGAATTACAATCCAATCCTGTATGAAAGCTTAAGTAGAGGTAAAATGAATATATTGGTAATAAGGTCACAATGATTTTTGCTCCATAGCTTGGACAATTTGAAACTAATACAGGCCTCATCTGGTTCAGAGAACACTCTCATGGACTGAACAGCAGGGAACCAAGCTTGGAGTTTTGCATGTTATTCTGCTGCTTCATTCAATAAGTCTTGTCATTAATTGGAAGAAAATATATGGCTTGCTCTCTAGAAGGAGAAATCAGACTTTTTTTTACAATGTCTGTTTTCTCCGAACACAATAATGAGTATAGTTTCTGATTCAAAAGTGATTTGATGTGTTTGAGAAGATCATATGATTTCCTTCACCTTTTTCAACACATTTTTGATACTGAGTATAAACGTTTCCTTGTAAATTAGGAAGATGTATATTAGAAAGGAACATTTATGATTTTGGTCCCTTTTCAAGAACTTAAAAAGTCCCTGGGAATACAAAAACCATGACAGATTGCCTGAAAGTTTGCAGTAAACACTGGTTTGAAAAGCTTGTAACAATCTCCATCTGTTCACTGCACACTTGAAAAGGCTCACAGATCCTATGCAGTAATACAAAGATACCTGTGACGGCAGATCTTTTCTTGGGAGGATTGTTTAATTTCACTTGTGCTGTTTTGGGACAAAAAACTTCCTAAATACATATTAAAAGACTTTTTGTTTTGCTTTCTGTGAAGATAGTTACTCAAGTGGCTTCATTACAGGGTCTTTTTAAGACTCATACATCTCATAACTTATTTCTTCTCAAAAGTTCAATAAGTAAAATAGAAATCCTTTAGCTTTAAATGCTTTTGAAATAGTTTCTGGAAGAATTGATTCACGTAAGATTGTGATCCTGTAAATTAATTCATACTGGACTTCAGTCACAATGCTGTGTAAAGGGCAGTGTTTACGAATTTAAGTCCTGGAAGTATCAGGTCCTTATATACTAATTGAAATAATAACATAAATCAAAAGGATTTTTAAATAGTTGACTGGGATGTACTTTATACATATGAGAATTGCTATTGATCTGATTAGTTATTGTTGACCTGGATGGTATCTGCCTTGTACAGGTTTTTGCCCTCTGTGTTGTTAGAGGGATTAACCTTACAAAATTTGTGACACATCTATTTAATTGACTGGAAAAATCACCAAAAAAACCAAAAAGAGAATGATTTACTTCCTTGTAAAGTTGCTTTCCTTCATAAATAATTTAAGGTTTTTTTCTGTGGAATATCTTCAGATGTAGAGTCTCAGAACTAAAATTATTTGGGAATAATATAAAATCAAATTCTGTGTATAATGAGGTAAATTTTAGATACACTAGCAATCAACTCTATGTTGGCATTACAGTTTCTTATTTTTGTCATGTTAAAACATTCAGAGAGCACATATAACAATACAATTGTTAACTTTCTGATATCTTGCTTTTCTGATGGTTAGATTACTTTCTGTTTGACAAAGAAAAAAAAAATCTTTTTTTTTTTTTTTTCTGTTATATTTAAAATGCAACAGGCTATTCAGTTTACAAAACGTAAGCTGTTGACTAAGCCACCAGCAGTTTGATTTCAGTGTGACAGTAACTGTACTCTATCACGCTGTAGAAAGGAAGATCCTACAACAAAAAATGTACAAAATTTACACTGGGAAAATTCTTATTCTCCTCCACACTACTCACCTGAGATCTGAGTAGTTTGTATGTATGGGGGGATTATGAGGTTAGTCAGGGACTGCATTGAGTCAATGCTTGTTTATAATCTGTTACAGGTTGTATCTATCATTTTATAATGATGAAGACCCTGCCACGAGTTTAGGGGCCTGATTGACTCAGAAAGTGCGAATGCTGGAAGATTGCTCTCAGCTGTCCTCCTCAGAAGATGTTGGGCAGCTGCAAGCCCAGATTTTAAATTGCCTACTCTTCTTCAGCCACTTCAGGCACCTAGATGTGAGCACATCTTGGTAGGCTCTCTATATGGTGTCTGGAGAGAAGTAGATTAAATGAACAACTCTGAGGAGCAATCCTGGATGACTGTTTCAGAACGAGGTAGGCTTCCTTTGTTATTAAATGAGGCATTTGTTGATTCATTGTCTTTAGAAAGAGCCTGAGGTGAGTGGATATGATTTAGTTTTCTAATGAATCTCATCTGAGGTTACACTGTTTGGACAGACATTTGCAGCAATTTCTTATACAAAAAGTATTGTCATTTCAGGAAAACTAATTTGTAAATTTTTAGACATTCAGCTTTTAAATATCTGGAAACACTTGTTTTAGTATTTCTTTGCATGTATCATTAGTACATTTTAATGAACAGTAGATTGAATAATGGTTTTCTGATGTAGGTGCTAAGGATTAATTTTAAGAATTATTCTATCCCATGTAGCTCCTACCTTGTCACATTTTAAAGATACTGCTGTTCAGGGGAGAAATCCTGTTTGTTCATTCAAGCAATAGGCAGCTTCTTGGAGAGGTAGTTGAGAGGCTGGAAGAGAACAGTGCTTAACTGGTGTATAATTCCAGCAGAGTCACAAGATCTCCTGCTTCAAAATATTTTGCTCACCTTGACACATCTTCTCTTTGAGCTTTCATCTGCATTTAAATGATATTTCATTAGGCTTATGCAAAGCTTCTGCAAAGTGGCTTTGTGGCAGCTGTTTGACAGAGAAGGGAAAGTTTTCTTTCCCTGTAGAGTGAATCAGAATGTTGCTGTCTCAAAAATTTAGACCAAGGTTTCCTTCTGAATAGTAACAGTAAGATTATTGTCTTCTGGCTTTAGATTTTTGTAGTTAAGAAAGATAAAAAAATCGTTGTTGTGACAATTTAAAATCATTCTTTGGGATGGCTTAAGCAAATATCTTCCTTAAATGAAACATGCATAACAATTCCTACATATTTATATCAGGAAGGACTGGCTGACATTCTGAGGTCCTGTGTAGTCCTATGAGTCTATAATAACTCAGTTTCTATTGGCATTAATTTGGGCTACTGTTTAAACAGCCACAACCCAGTCTTTTAATCATGGCTACTTGAGTTCCGTACAGATGTTTGAAATCACTTGATTATTTATTTTATATAAATCCATTAATTCAAACTGTGACATTTCAACTCCTTAAACTTTTCTGAGCTAGCTCAATAGCCTATCGAGTTGGTTGGTGGCATTAATTATACCTTTGGCAGGTAAAGATGTATCATGGGCACATACAGAGGGTCCATGTGTGATCTCCAGGTGGAAGCCAGCCTTGCCCTGTTTCTGTTTTACTCTCTAATAACTTTGCCTGAAGTAGCTGTAAAACAAAATACTGGTGACACTGGAATTTAGAAGAGTGATGGTCTTAGAGGTATTAAATGGATCTTAAGTCTCCACTTTGTGGGCACTGAGGAATGTAATGGGATTAAAAAATGGCATAAGTACATAAACTTCAGGAGGAGGGAAGCAAAGTAGAAAAGTGTTGGTTTTCTTTTTCTAAATTTGTTAGCTGCATAATATACATAGAGTATCCTTTAACACAACTTTTCTTAGATGTATTTCCTCTTTAGCTGGGATCTCACAATTACGTTTCAAAAACCAAAATACTTGGAATCTGCATGTTAAGAAATTAAGAAATAATTGAAAATACATGCAAAAAACACTGGCTAAAAATGAATTCATAGTATGTGGAGTTCCTTAGATGTGGAAAAATCTGAAGCTAGAATAAATTAATGTACAGGAACAATGCCACAAATGCAGAATGGGAAACATTAGTCCTTTGCTAAACTCCCCATCTTTAAAGATGATCTACAACCTTTATGGCACAACAGCACACAATGCAAGACAAATAGTTTTCAGCGAGAATAAAAGATTGCAGAGGTCAATGAAGTATTTTAGCTGAACTTTGATTTTTTTTTTTTTCATTAGTGAGGGTGGAAAAACTATTCCAGACAAGCAGTTCTTGAGAGATATTTGATATTACTGCAACATCAGCCAGATACACTAGTGTAATGCTCTGTAACAACTCAAGCGTTTTTTTTTTCTACAGATGATTGCCTAGAATGGTTTATTTAAACTTGAAAAGAGTTCTGGCTCCATAGACTTTATCAGTATCTTTGTGCCCTACATGCACCATGTAGTCAGAGATTGCTAAGATTATTAAGCACCTAATTCATCCCTTGGGGGTAGAGTGATTAATTTGCCTTCTAAAATGTGCTAACTTGGAATCTTAAAATATACATTCACTCCTTTATGTGTTCTTAGTGGCCACATGTGTTGAATTCTTTCTCTGCACAAAATTAAGTTCCTCTGATTTCACTGTTTTCAATGGCTAAACTTTATTCTTAGCTCTTTTTCACCTAGCATTACTTGACTCACTTTGTGTCCAACACTCCTGATAAATTTAAAAAGAGAAGGAAAACAAAACAAATACATTTGGTGTCTTATTGTGTGAAATAATATTGTTTTTTCTGAGATTTTGACTGCTTTGATTCTTGGAAATATCTGCTGTGATTATTGGAAATATCAATTTTCTCTATAAGAATGGAAAACATGGGGCCTTTGTAGATCCATATTTAAATTAGAAATGTATTCTACCTCCAATATTTTATAGATATTCACCATTTTGCCAACAGTGTATTGGATCCATATTTTCATTTATAAAACCCATGCCATTTTACTTTTTATTACAGGAGATATTTATTTTGGACCTGACTTTTTTTTTTTTTTTTTTTTTTATTCCAATAGGCTTCACTCCTCACATTGCTTAAGTCTAACCTAGGAGATTCTTTCCATGAACAAAATAGTGATTCTAATTTTTTAAAAAATTTGTGTAGATATTTCTATATTATTTAAAATCCCTTTAAGAATTTACTTGTCTAATAAATGCAAATGCTTTTCCCTTATTTTTCCTTTATCCAGAAAAAAATTATGGAAATGTTTCATTACTATTTAATAACTTATTAAGCTGCTTAGGTTAACTTTTTTTGTTTGTGGTTTTCGGTTGGTTGATTGGTGATTTTTTGTTGCTGTTTATTTTTTGATAGTTTTTATTATTATTTAACTCTGAACTTGTGAAGATGAAAAAAAAAAGAGAAAGTGTAGTGTAAAATTTCAATGAAATTTAGACTAAGAAATCTGTTCTTAATAGCACTTGACCCAAATCAGTAAACACATACATTGATTGAAAAGAAAGCTGAAGGAGACCTCCCCTAAGACTTCCAACTAATTACTGTTACAGAAGTACAGGTCTCATAAATAAGAATGTAATAAGATTGGAGTAGGGTAGAAAGAGTTTGATATGTATTTCTTTGCTGGTATTACTAGGACAGGATTTCCACATAGGCAGTAATGCTTCCTATCACAGTAGAGTCACTGTGAAAAATAAGAATTGATCATGATCTAATGCACCCATGTCACTCAGAGAAGAGGGTGAACGGCTGTTGTGTTCAGTGAGTTTATTACAAAAGCATTTTTTATTTCTCCCTGAGTTTGACAGGGAAAATAAAGTGGGTGAAACCAATGAAGTGTTTCATCTTAGGCTTAACCTTATCTACTGCTGAAAAAATTCCAGAAGAGAAAGAAGTATTTAGTTCTAAGCAGAAGCCACTTTAGCAACAACAATGTGCTGACTGTTCAGTTTATGTCAGTGTTTTAGCAGAACAGGGTTGCAGCTTTCAATTCCTTGCAGTACATTTGGGTTTCTAATTCTCTGAGGTGAGATTAATTCTTGTTTAGGGAGTCTTGCCCAAAGGTTTATCTTTAGTACAGACCATTTACCAATCCCTCCCAACCCACACAGCCAGCAACTGGCAAACTACATTATAAGTTGCGGTTTCGGGCAGTAGGTCTGTGAAGAATAATATGATTTTTAAAATTTCATATTAATAAGCAGAAAGACTTGTAAACCTCTTGACATTCAAGTAGCCACATCAGTTCAATTCCAATATCTCTAGCCTGCTATTGAATCAGGATGCGAATGATAATGTGGGTTTTTTTTTTATTTCCAGTTTGATAAATTTTCATTATCTAATCTACTTAAAAGTAATCAAGGTGTTGTATTATCATTATATGTTACTTATCTTATGTATTTATCACAGTATATGTACTACACACAGGCATTGTGTATCTACTACAGTTAAAAGATTAAGTTTGTCCAACTATTCTGGGTGTGATTTTGAAAAAAATATGAAGGTTTTTGTGAGAATTCAGAGAGCACGTGACATGCCCATATACTTACTGTTGGAATAAGGAAGTCCAGAACTTTTTGGACTGTTTCAAAATGCAGATTTACTGAGGATGTTCTTATTGATACCCATATCAACAATTGGGACATCTGAGTTAGCATTAACATCTAAGTTAAAGTATAATCATTTATGATGAATATAGTGAAGATGTCTAAATACTGTTACACATAACACTGTCTGTGCTTGGATTTTGTAATAGAATCCAACACAGAATATCATGTCCATTGTTCATGTTATTTTTGTGCTTGGATTTTGTAATAGAATCCAACACAGAATATCATGTCCATTGTTCATGTTATTTTCTTATTTTTAAAAACTTTTTATATTGCAAGAAAGTTGGCATACAAAGAAGATGGGACTAGAACAGGGGTAGAATCCTAAAGAAATTGAATATATTGTAAGACTCCTTTTGGAACTCTATCCATATATGTTAATCATCACCCAAAATACTGATGTACCACTTTTGAACAGCAACATCTACAAGTTCCATGGTTTTTTTTCTTGATATTTATAAACAGTGCATTGGACATACCAGACTCATTTTGGACCTTAGGCATGACTTCTCCAGAGAGAAAGCCCTCAATTTGTGAGCTGAAACGAGGGCAACAGTAACCAAATAACTCTGTAATAAAATTTGCCTCATTGCTTTTAAGAACTGGCAGATGGTTTCAACTTTATCTCCCACTGGAGACAAGTTGATTGAATTCACTCCTTGGTTAATGGCTGCTATTTGTGCAAATGAAGATAAAGGAACTAAGCTAAAGACTGGCTATTCCTGCCTAGCCAAGTAGCAGAAAATAGTTCTGCATGTGTGACCAACGGTCTCATTTGTAAAAGCTGGTTTTTTTCATATCTCTGACGACTCACAGTAGGTGATGCCTTCTTACAATGTGCAAGTAGGAGAGTACAGTGGTTTCCTACCACACTGACTACTGTCAGCTTCAGCCATATAGATGTCTGTTAAAAAGAAAGTGTTTAGTAACAAATTCACCAAGCCTTCTTGGTCCTGAGCTCCAATGCAGGCACCCTAGAGACTGCTAAAATAAATCATTCAAACAGGAATTAGACTCTGACACAGTCTTTTGGATGTTAATCTTACTACAGAAACCAAATTTACTGAGGCTATCGTGTGCATCAGGGTTGGTTAAATCATCTGGGTGCCAGCAGAACATAGGGAAACTGTCCATTGTGGACTGCATTCTGTTATTTGAAATATAAAGAGACAAGGTTCAAAAACTTTTAAGTGATCTTTCACCAGAGTATTTGTACTTGGAAATAGTTGCTGCAGGTTTCTTCTAACCTCATTCTTGCCAACAGCCTATTGATAGGATGCAGACTTAGGTGTCAGGTCTATGCATAGTCTAACCAAGGAGAATATTTTTGTTTGAGGCTGACCCAAGAACAAGTGGTTTCAAAGAGCAGAATTGTCACTGAAAACACTGGGAGATTGCAGCCTGAGAAGCAGAGGTCCCAGCTTCTGCCCTACCTGACCACTGTGGCAGGTGGCCAGATGGGATCTATGGAGCCATGAGGACTGCTGAACAGCCTTCCCAGATGATTACCCTGGAGTTAGGTATGAACCCTCTTTTCACTGAGAATTTTAACTCTTAATTTTCATTTTTGAATTAGAGATGATTGTCAGAATGCTTGTGTGAAACCTGCCTCTGGTCTGTAGCTGAAGAGGCCAAACTAGAATCTGTGGTGACTTAAGCTCTTCTTGCAGACAGTATTCCCCCCTGCATGACAAGAAGGGGTCTATCTCCATAAAGATCCTAGGCTTACTTGCTCTGAGCAAGCTTACCCACAACATATCTCTACTGGTACAGTAGGGACAAAATACAAGGTCACAATGACATTATGATTCAGGTACAATAATGTAGGATTGACATATAGAAAAACACTTTAAATTATACCACTGATCAGACTGAAGCACACAGTATTTTGGTGGAAGGGACAAAGAGTGAGAAGACACTTTTAATTACTTATGTATTATAAATGTTTATGTATGTGCTCCCATGCATAAAAGCAATTAGCTTTCACAAGTAAACTCAATTCAGACAAACAGCATGGCCAAATGAAATAACATATTCTTAATTGCTATTTGTACAGTACTCTCACTGTGTGAAGCAATGCATGGCACAGCAACTTTCATTTGAACACCTTCAAGACCTGAACAAAATGTGGGTAATGGAAATGCCTTTAATCATCCTGACATTGTGCAGGGGTGGAAGCAGGAGCATGAATAACAGTTAGATACTAGAAGGTTATGCAGATGGTCTTGCTAGAGATCTGGACTGCTAAATATTCTGGTTATCCAGGACTCCAGGACAGACTGTACATATATAGTGCAGGTTACGTAATGTTTGTGTCTGGCAAAGCTAAGTGTAGTAAGTACATCTACATTAAAGTCTGGAGTCCATGTCTGCTTATTTTCCTCAAATTATGTCTCAGAGAATCTATTCCAGGTTAGAAGTTAGGGATGCTCAACGAATGTCTGTGTACATGGGCATTAGATCTGCCACAGCTTCCAGGAAAATAGACTATTGGCCAAGCTCTAACATTGTGCTCATAGTTGTGAGACTGATGATCAAGATCTGGCTCCCGTATCTCCAGTCTGCAGGAGCACAGTTCAGAGAAATTTGTGCCTGTTCTGTACACTTGTTAGTCTTAATGATCAACTCTCTTTGCATTGAGTAATATTGATGTGTCCTTTGTAAATGAAAGTGGTGTTAAAACTTCTCTTTTAATTTCTGGTGCCCTAGAACCTTTATGAAGAGGAATTCTTACAAGCATGCACACATTAATCAGGAAATAGAACTGTAGGAAGAAATCAGGAATATGCAAAAATTGTGTTATCTGTGGAAGAGCACTGTTAAAATATGTTTTTACAGAGAGGGAGTTGTCATTTGGGTGGGTATTTAATCTTCTGCCCTCAAGCAGAAGCCAATGTGAGACATAATGTTCAAAATGTCTTCAGGTGCTTTCAAAGCACTGTCATTCTTTAAAGGGGCAAAGAAAGGGGAGGACCACTGGGAGACATAAAGCCGATCAAAGGTGGAATAATGAAAGGAGAAATGTTTGAAAAACAGGAAAATGTTCACAAGCTACAAAGAGGTTGAACAACTGCCAAACTGATCCAAGGAAAGGCATCTAATCCTATTAATCTTTTGCTTCATCAGGGGAAAATGCTGGACAAGAGGAAACATTTTCTGTGTAGTAGGACGTGGTAAGCACTTCAGTAAGAGCTCTGCTCCAGGCTACATTTTGAATGGTGACCTACTGAAATTATTTAGACTAGGAACCATGACAAGAATTTCACACTTTGTCTGTCTAGGAAAGCAGCTTTATCACGCACATGATCTAAAATGTGCTGAAGTACTTATTTTTTTTTGTACATGGTTTTACTTTTTTCAAGATTGATATGTTTTTTCTCCACCACATGTTAATCTTGGAAATGTGAATCAGTGTTTATGCTCTTGACAGAAAACATCCTTATTTTTTACCTGTTTCTATCCTTGCTCCTTCTTATGTGACAAATTCATTAAGTATTTCTTCTGTTGGCAGATATTGGCTTATTCTGGTGTTGGCTTTAACTTTTGACAAAAAAAAAAAAAGCAGTGTGATTTTTCATTTTTATTCTATCATCAGAAACATGCTACTCTAATGAATCTAAGCAGATATTCTCAGCACTTTGGTGTATATTGTAACAAAATAGATAGTCCATTGTTGCCTCTATTAAGGGGATAAGATTAGTTTTGCTATATTTTAAAGATCCTGTAGGGCTTCTAACACACCCAGCAGGGTTGTTCTCATGTATGCTGAAGAGCTAATGTTTAAAAAAATTAAGTATGTTTTAAAAGCACTGCCTCAGTGGCCAGCAGCTACTGGCAAAAGCCTGTGATTGGCAATGACTGGGCAAAAGTGACCAGCCCAAAAGAAGACTAGGAAACAGGATAGTGGATGGATAGAAAATTTATGCACACCATCATTTGTTGGGTTTTGTTGTTGCTTTTTCCAGTGTACCATGCAGCCCTTTGAGACAGTAGAAGATGCAGAAGCCTTGTTAAAGATTTCTGTAACCAGTTCTGTTTCTCTCATGCCAATAAACACAAACCTCATATGTGCTGTGCATTGTGCTTTATTGCCTAGAACACAAAAGCCACAGTGGGACTTCATAGTGAGGACAATCTATAAAATTAAATAGAAATATAATAAGTATTAGTAGAAATGACTTGAAAATTGTGTAAAATTCTCTCTTCTCTATGCATTTTTAATAGATCTGTAGCATCCTATAACAAGCATGACATTTTCATTGAAATTGAACAAGTACAGAATCTCATAGAAATGGTGTAGTTCTGTTTTTCCCTGAACTATTTGTCTGGAAGTGATAAATTATTATGTCAGGCTTCTATACTACTTGATCTCAGCTTTGAAAACCAGCCGCTCAAGATACTGTAGTTTTCAGGAAATATTAATGCTTAGTGTCAATTAAGAAGTCCTGTTAAGAAAGCAGAGCTCATCACCTAAAGCAGAGTGGACTATGATGGACATGCCAACTCCTGTGATGGAGAAGTGGAGGAAGGATGTAGGGAGTGTTGTATACTCTAGTGAGATGAGAATAATGAAATAGTTACCCTAACCCCTTTAAGATGGGGAACTTCAGAAGAAAGTACATTGAAGTAAAGAACTTAGAGGGAGAAAGATCAAATGCAATCAGAATCTTGCATTGCAAATGGTCATGAAAGATTACTAAAGACTTTTTATCATCTCTTATTTGCTTTGAAGCTTTAGGATTCCACAGATCATACTTCAGGTGGACATTACAATATCACAAGCTTTAAGAGGCTGAAGTGAAGTAGTGTGGAGATGATAGAAGTCATGGCAACTGTAATGACCATCTAGCTACACCCATGAAGTGAGGAAGCTCTGATACAACCTTGAGAGAGTGTTATTCTAGGAATAAGTCCTTGCAAGCTTCTACATTAGCATTTTACTTTTACCAGGCTAGTCTACATCTGAAGTGGATTCCCCAGTCATTCCCACAGTCTGTGTGCATACATTATGTGCATGCTTTCATATGAAACAATTAAAATATGGTCTCTATGATCTCTCTCAATCAACAAGTCCAGAGCAGACCCTGCTGGATTAAAGGCCCCTAAAACACAAGGTGTGACCACTGGTTTTCAGAACTAAATATTTTGCTCAATTCCTACTGTGTTAATGAGGATGTAGACCAAAGGTAATTTAAAGGGAGAAACAGGAACTTGTAGAGCTACTTCTGCTTTGTAAAGAAGGTATTTTTCATTTTTCTGGAAGAAGAAATTTTGCAAACAGGATTTCCTCAACAAGAAGGAGAAAATGAACCTGTGGAAAAGCGTGAGTTGAGTACTAAATAAAAATACCTAGATCTGCTTGTGTGAAAAATTCTTGCAAGTCAGTGTTGTGGTTTTAATTATCTATGTAACACTGGCACATAAAAATAAAGGGTGAAGTCAATTTACAATTTTCAGAATTTAATGTAATAATCCATTAAAAATAATTCTTACTGGCTTTGCAGGCTTCTTTTTAGGGATGTGGTTTTTGTATGTACTTTCCCTCCTCCAAAGTGAATTGTTTACTAAAGTTTGTAAATAGATTCTATGGCAACATTTATTTTCATAAATATCCATCTTGAAGTGTGAGTGTTAAACAGAGACTTGATCTAGCAATCCTTTAGTGTGAAAATGTATTCCACAGAGCATTGAAGTGTTGTAGTAAAAAGCTATCTGATAAAATAAGCAATGAAATTGAAATTTCAGCTTAAACTACTTTTTCAAGAAATAAGTTACCCTAAGGCTGATGTTCGACCTAGCTGCTATTATTTGTTGTGTGTAGCAGTCATTTCCTTATTGAAAGTCTGAATTTATTTAAGCTAAAGTTGGCAGTTGAATTTCTTGGTATAGTTACAGATACCATAAAAAAAAAAAAATCATAGTTATTTGAATTTTACAATTTACTACTTTGTAGACAGCAAGTAAAAGAATATTGCATGTCATTCCATTGAATAATATTGAATGTCTTAATTCTATGTAGCCCTGCATAGAAATTACATTAAAATGGCATATTTTATAGTGTCTAAACCTGTCCTGACCATCCATTTTAGTTTTAAAGAAAGGTTTGAAATATCTTTCTTTGATAATTAAAGCATTGTCTTTAGTACTGGTAAATGCTTTTATTCTGCATTTCTGTATTACCTCACTTGGAAAACTTGCAGATGTGATTACAGCTACATGTCATACACAATCTTTTTGTGTGTCTAACATAAGAAATATCCACTGGTTATGCAACATCACACTTGTGAAGAAAGCTGACTGTGACAGAATTCCTCCAGTGTGTTAGTATTTTAGTATTCCTTATATTTCAACATGTGGTTGAATTAATTTTACTTGATAAAGTCAAGGGAAAGCAACAAGAAATGTAACCTTGAACACATTCATTCAGAATTTTACAGCAAGTGTCTGATCACATGTGCTTTATATCAGTCATACTAGGAAGTTACATGGTCTTTGCTGAAAGAGGAAAATAAAGAGTATTTGTAGAAGGCAGAATTTCTTATTAGTGATCAGTAATTTGTAATTTGAAGGCAGAAATCATCTTAATAGATCAGATGTACTATTACAAGTTACCTTCTTTTTCTGACAGGGGTTGATATGGCAGTCTTCTGCAAAAGGTGTAAAATTCTTGCAAAATTTAAAAAAAACAAACCAAAAGAACTATTAATATCATGACCACAGAGGAAGTTTCTTACCTTCCATTCAAATGGTTAGCAGTTGCATTATTGTGGAAGCATGAAGATTTAGGCCCCCTATAAATTTTAATCCTTTCTAATATATGGACACATTTTGACAAACTGGGAGTTGAAACACTGGATTCCAGTTTTATTCTGGAAGATAGATTTATGTTGCCATTTAAAATACATTCATGAAAAATGACAGCAAACAAGCAATTATACTATGTGCATTTGCTCTTATTAGCTGGGGAGAAGAGCTGGCTTTTTAAAAAATTACATTAGGTACTATATGAGATTCTGAGAAACATCTTTCTGTGAAATGAGACAGGTGATAGGGCAATTACTGGTAGGATGTATATGGCAGTCCACAGTCAGGAAGAGCATTTTAGTCCTAGTCTTTTACAGGCAAAAGATTAAGAGAGTAATAAGGCTTGCACTAGTTGTCATTGGTTTGTTATTTTTCAGTCAGAGCTATTGCAGGGAATATTTAACACTGGTTTACACAGTACAGTTAACAAATTGCTTGCCAGATCACTTATATCTCTTGGAGTTCATGTTTGTTATATAATTCAGGTTCAGGAATCAACAGCTCAGGGTTACCTGCTTTCTATCTTTCCTTGCAGCTTTCCTTTATAAATCTCCAGATAGATCTCTTTGTATGCATCATTTAACACCATTTTCAAAAGTAGAACCCAAATACTAGACTGTTAAATAGAGAATGTGGTACAAAAGTGCTCTGGGATGAAGCTGAAGACTATAAATCCAGTAGACAAGATTAGTGTTGCTTGGTTGGTTTGTTTTTTGTTATTTTTTGGTTTGTTTTTTTTTTTTTTTTTTTTTAAAGTGTCTTTAGTAAGATGCTGATGGTCTTCATCTTTACCTGGATAGAGAAATTTTCCATGTAAGCTTTCTAACTCCAGAACTTATTCTTCAATTAAGAAAGTAGACAATAAATTAGGTATGATCTATTATTGTGTCTGTATAACTTTAAACATTTTGACTTTCATTGTACATTTGCTCTATTGTACATGGGGCTTTTATCTTTCAAATGCTGAAAAATGGATTCACTTCAAATACAGGATTAGTGTTATTAATGGACAGTTTAGTATATTCCTTATTAATTGTGGTTTCAAAGGCCTAAATCCTTTGCTGGCTAATATTATTCAATTCAGAAGATGTTACAATCTCATATGATGGTCATTTGATTGATTGCTAGCAATTGACCTGGTGGAAATTGATGATGTGTTGGTACTGATGAAAATGAAGAGGGAAGAGGTACCCTGCCATTTTCATGCAGAAAATTTTGGTATTTTAACTGTCTCAAGTTTACCTCTGTGTCTAACTTTCCATCAGTAAATAAGGGTCAGCCATCTGTCAGTGATAAATTTGGCTGGAAAGGATTCCATCTGCTAAAATATGATGTAAAAATATTCTGCTCTTCCATGGCACTGGAAAGATATGACATCTGGGATTAGACAAAATAAAGAAGCTTGAAATTGGAAGGCATTGTGATTTCCCTTCTGAGGAATTGGAGAGGTGCCACTGCTGGGTGGAACTAACCACAGGCCTATAACTAGGGTTTATTTCTTTGCAGATAAGTTTTTTTTCTAGAAGTTAATGTTAACTCAGAAGTTAAAACACTGAGTTCAGTCTTCCCCTACAACCTCCCTCTGCCATTAACTGAAGTAGATTTATGGCTGGAGGAATCACCCATCTGAGTGAATAAAGATGTAGGTTTCTCATGCAGATATGGAATTATTTTGTTACCTGGCATCCAGCTGTTTACAGCTGTGCCATTTGTGCTTTCCCAGCAGAACTGGAAGAATAGGAAAACTACTGAGCAAGGAAAAGCCAAAAGGCTTTGACTCCTTCCCTACAAGCAGAAACAGGTGGGTTCTATTTTGATGGACCATTACAAATATATCACAACAGAGTGATATAGGATCTCCAGGGATCCTATTTTTCAAGGCACTGAATTTTTATGAAGAATGAAGAGGTCCACTGTGGAGCTGATGATCAAACTTCTTTCTCTGTCTTTTCAGTCGACTGAGATATTTTATCATCAAAATTCATGATCTTATATAAGATATAACATATAAAATAACATATACAAGATCTGTCTGTCTAGCTTGTGTTTTCTAGTCCATGATTTGTTGATGATACTGAAAAAGATAACAAAGACATACCTGATCTAAGACTAATAATTCCTCAACAGCAAGATAAGATATTCTATTATTTTAGCAGATTTTGTGCCTGTACTGTCCCAGGGTTGCATGCTTTCAGGTAATGGAGCAATTCTAAGGTATTTTGAGAAAAACTGCAGATCTTCCATGTGGGAGCAGTTTCAACATCCTTCTAGACATTGTTACTAAAATACTTGTACAGTTTAATTTGAGGACTTCGTTCTAAATTAAGAAAACATTTTAAAGGAATGACATATGGAAAACTCTAAGCACAACTCTTTTTTTTTTTTTTTTTTTTTTTTTTTTCCTGGGGCAAAGTAAGCTGCTTTCTAAATTATCATGTTCCAGAGAGGAAAAATGTGAAAATAAGTTTCTGTATTTGACCCTGTCCTGGAGACTGGGATTGTAATGCATCCTGCAGAATTACTCAACAGACACCATGTTAATGTGAGGTTCTTTTTATAAATCTAGACAGTGGTATGCCAACATATATTCCCCAGTGGCTTCTGTAATGTGAACCAGTGGGCATTTAATTTTTGAGTACTATGTACAAGAGCTAGTTTTCAAACGTCAATCCTCAGTAATTGGTTTAATAGTTAATAATAACTGACTACTATGTTGCAGTAGAGAAGCTATTACCTCCATTAGAATGTCTCTAAGTGTGAACATCGTTCCTTTGTGACCACAGTCAAAAGAAGGGTTTTAACTACTTCTCTGCATTACTTTTAGCAAAAAAGCAATTAAGCAAGAAGCTTGTGCAGGCTGGAATTTTTTATTAGATACACTTTCTTTACTCTTCTTGTTGTAGGCAGTGAGTACGTACGAGTAGCCAAATCTCACATAAATGCATTAAATGCAGATCAGCAAGAAATGCTGAGCTTGACAAATACTGGAAAATGATGTAGAATTTAAGTTAAACTCTGACTAGACATCCACTTTTGTATGTATAACAACATATTTTAAAAAAAAGTGTAATTTTAAAATGATTGAAAGCAAACAGAATGGGTAGAATTTTAAGGCTGTGGGCTCCTGGGAGAAGGATTTAGCTGTAATTTTCTTATGTTTCAATAAGGACTACATGTGCTTAAATTAGGTAGTTGCTTACTTGTTTTGCTGACGCAAGGCGTCAGTAAAAATATTACTGTGAAGAATTTTCAAAAACACTTCTAAAAGTAGCATAGATATTTGGTTTTATGTTTTGTCTTTTTGTCTTTAAAGGCGACATTTTCACCAATGTTGAAGAGATTTCTTATTTTTTATTGTTGTATATGCATGTATCTATATATTGTGCTTGATTTCTTCTAATTTATGGTGACTTCTCTTACTATTCTCAAGGTTTTCTCTTGGTTTTTACCTTCTTGGTGCTGAAGTCCTAAGGTGTAAAAATCAACCTCATCTTATGTTTAAAAACTTGTAAAATACTGATTCCTTAACTCCTCAAATTACATATGCTCCCAGAAAGAATATTGATTTGAATACAAGCAGACTCATCAAAGAAAAAAAAAAAAAAGAGAGAGAAAAAAAATGGAGGGGAAAAAAGTTTTCTTAGTGTTAGAACAAGAATATAATTATCTTCTCTTATTTTGCTTTGAAGAAGTGCTAAGCATATAATTCAACATTTACTGAATGTGAATGAATACACTTAGTTATACAGAATCTTTACTGGATTTGTGATTTGAACAGCCAAATATGATTAATACAAAGAACATCAACACCCTAGTGCATGATGCTGATGCTTAGCAATTATAGCTCATTTCAGAGTTTACTAGCACATGTTATAACCCACTTATTTCCCTCACTTATATTTGGTCTTGAAGCCAACATTCCAGTCTATGATAGATATGTAAATACCTAAGTAATATAAAAGCATTACTAGATAGAAACCTTTCTATAGCAACATTAATTGAAAACAAACCTAGTACCTCTACTATCTTCCCAATATTGGTTTGTTTCAAATATTTACAATATTAGTAGAATAAAATCCACATCAAGTTCTACTTCATCCTTGGCTGCCAACACCTTAATTTCCATTTGATTTCTTTTGTGTTAGCAGGTTGCATTTACAGAGAGCTTTTTGTTTTGCAATTTATCTCAATTTGCTGAAGTAGCTGAGTATAGTCCAAATGGAAAAATAAATCACAAAGGAACCTTATTAGGAAATGTTTATATTGTTGAATTAGAAGGCAGTAGGCAGTATTTGTTAGGCCAGATAAACTGTATATTGCTGTCTTCTGGGGACACTAAAACCTAATAAAATCTTTACCTTGGACACTCAAGTTTTTCTCCAAAGGTTAAGCTGATACAGCAGTTACTTCTTTAATTATTTATGGATGAGACATGTGAAACGCCTGCCAAAGTTAGCAGAGAGAAAATAATGGCTAGTATTAAACATTTGACCTTGAAAGCAGCTCTGATTGAAAATAATTACACCAAGTTTTAAAACCTTTATTTCCTGTTCTGGTGGCAACGTCCTTCTTAAGATGTAATAAATTGCCCAATCATCTTAGCATCAGATTAACTTGACTCAAGTGTTTACTTCACATTAAGCTTCAGCATTACTGATGCACTGTATAAAAGTGATATTAATTATCTTTGGGGGTTTTTTTTGTGTTTTTTTTTTTTTTTTTTAAATCCAGATTTCTTTAGAGGTATAAATTTTCATTGAATTTGCCATCAATGTTTCACTGAGGCCAGGTGTCATTTCAACATATCAAAATCTTAAAAATTAACTCTGAATTTTCTGCTGACCTCTGTGATGTTTTGGTATTGAGCAGGTGCAAATGAATTCTCTTAGACTCCTTTGTTATGTCTGTCTCTGTTGTCAATCTAGTTTACATTAACATCTGGAAAATGGATATGGGAAAATTATTGGTCTTGTTAATTATAATTAGCTGTCAGTCTTCTCAGTGAGAGGTATTTTGGTCATTAAGTGAATAACATTGTCTCATGAATATTCTTTCATATAATAGATATTTTAAAATGAATTGTAAAATTTTTCCTTCCAAGCATAACAATGCCCTCATTCCCACTGTGTTCTGATTTCTGCGTGGTTCGTGTTTTGGCAAACATTTTGCCTCAAGGATACCAGGTGTAGCTTTGTAAGGTCCTTTGATTAATGTCTGTCTTGTAACATCACTGGTTGCTTTGGGCAAGCTGTTCTATAAAAGAAAACCTTGCTGACATGGAAAAGAAAATTGCAACTCCAGTGTGCCATGAGATTTTAATTACAATAAACAACAATTAAACAGATTATTATAGCAGTGCAATTATTACTCTAAAGTTGACATTATGTCAGCATCTTATTTTCATTGCTTTTGCAATCAGTCTGCAGAACTTGCCTTGAGCAAGAATAGGAACTATTTTTAAAATCAACACCACCAAATTTTAAGGCAAAGTTTTTTGTAATTTATTTTAATCAGTTGGAAGATTTTTTGTACTTTCTATATCTTCTTGGTCAAAAACCTATCAAAAGTGATTTGTAGCTCTGTTTCATAAAAAGCCAAATCCTATTGCCATTGTGCAGTAAGTTGCTCCCTGACTGTGAATTAATTGTGCACTTTTGGTCTGCTGTGTCGTGTGTTCCAAATGCAACAATGTGTTGTAAGAAAACTATTGCAAAAATATTTTTAAAACCTTTTGAAGTGGTTTAAGTGTTTCTGTCCTGTCTTTGGGAGTCAGAGATGACTAATGGAGTCTGAATCTCTCAATTTGAAGAAAATGCATCTCCTCCATAGCCCTTATTTATCTTTAAATAGCAGTGACAATAGCAAGAGGATTTTCTGGAGATTACAATTGAAGATAAGATTGCTAAATGTGATCAAGGAGTCAGATTTTTTGGGCCTTTCTTCCACTTAACCAGTTCTTACTTTAAAAAAATAGATCTGGAAATATAATTGATGAGAAGTTATAGCATTCCTAAATAAAAAATAGAACTTCAGTAAGATTTCAACTAAATGCTTTTGAATACAGACACATTTTCCCCTTGCCTTCATGGCACTTTGTGGTAATTGAGCAAATTTTATAGAGCCAAAACTAGTCACAAGAGAATTCTTTGAATTACTCTTTGGAAGCAATGGAAGCACAACAGGATTTTTGAGAAAAAAAGAAAAAATAATAATTAAGGATATATCTGGGGACTAGCTTGCTTTTAGATGCTTGAGCTTTTGAACTTAGCTGTATGATGACTGCAGTGAACTTCAAACCCCTGCTGCCCAGCTGAGTTGAGCCTCTGGCAAAATGGCAAGGAAAAATAAGGGATCTTCAAAGCAGTGTGCCCTGGTGGCCAGGAAGCCAATGGTCTCCTGAGGGGCATTAGGAGAAGTGTGTCCAGAAGATCAAGAGAGGTTCTGCTACCCTTCTATTCTGCCCTGCTGAGACCTCACCTGGAATCCAGTTCTGGGCCCCCCAGCTCAAGGGACAAGGGTCTACTCAAGAGAGACTAATGGAGGGCTACAGGGATAATTAAGGGACTGGGAACACATGTCTTATGAGGAAAGGCTGAGAGACCTGATGCTCTTTAGTCTGGAGAAGACTGAGAGGGGATTTAATAAATAGATTTAGATTGGAACGGATTAGATTCCAGTCTATGGGCCTGCTCTGACAATGGGTTTGGACTTGGAGATCTCCAGGTTCCCTTCCAACCCCTGACATTCTGTGCTCCTGTGAATGATCTGAAACGTCCAGCACCAGGACTTCATTCAACACCATGGTGCTTTGTTTGTTTGCTTTTCTGACATTCTAACATTGTGCCACAAGTTGAAATGTTCTGCTAGTTGGGATATGCACATGACTCATTGTCAGAAGACAAAAAGCTACTCAGAGTAACTAGTTCTCTCAGACTTACTGGTTTTATTTGCATTTTATAGATAATCCAGTACCCATCTCTACCTTGTAGCCTTGCATTGCTCCATGTCTGGAGTCAATGGGCAATTGAGGTGCAGTTACTGTATAAGACTTTCCCTTCAAGTAGAAATAGACAAGCATGTGCATGGAAAGGGTACTACTAACCTCAAATCTTTAAGCTCTACCTCATAAAATACATATGTATTAGCAGTGGAATGTGTGTAGGTACAATAAATCTTAAAAAGCTCCTATTAGTGCAAAGTAAATAATTTTCTGTTAGGTAATTATATGGTTAGGTTGTGTATTATACAGTTATAAACATGAGGCCTGACATATTTCTAACCGTGCTTATAACTATAGACACATAAGAATCTAAAATTCTGTGTATATAATGAATTTATCTAAAGTATAACAGACACTTATAAAACTTAATATTTTTTCTTTACATGAACTTCATGGAAAATAGTTAAAACCATGATCTGCAGCCTGGCTATTACTTGGGGTTTGAATATTGTAATATAAGCAAATGGCCATCATAATGGAGGTTTGGTATGATAAAATAATTGTTCTTCAAAATTTACTTTTTCCATTCCAAGAGTCGTGTCTAAAATGGGAATAATTAATACCAGAAAAGTTAAATCTATTTTAAGTTTTATTAGATTAGTGGATAACTAAGGGGCCATTATTATTCTGTTTATTGATGTAGGAATATATGTGATTGAAATTTTTGCTTGGAAGTGGTTAATTTATTAAGTGCTTTCTGGCTACATTATGGATTTTTTTATTTTTTTATTTTTTAATATATTTGAACACCACTCTACAGTTCACTTCTGCACACATGGTTTATCTGCTCGTACTGTCATCATTTCTTTCATATCTGCTATTTTTCGCTCATGATGGAGAAAGTGATGTTTTAATTTCCACATCATTTCATGGTAGTGCTATTAAAGCTACTGAAAGTATCTCAGCAACCCATTTAATTTAATCAAAAATCAGAAAAAACAATTGCAGTTCTGTAGTAAGTCATCATTTTCTCTTCTGAAATGTTACTTAATGTGGCAAAATCAGTTTTCTATTTTTCTGTGTATTAAACAGCACTACTGTGCTGACCTTTACTACCCAATTTCAGAATTTTTACATTAAAGCTGGAAGGGGACACTGTGACTACAAATCCTTCCAAAGTGCAGATGTCTTTTTCTTCTTTCTCACCCAGCACATCATACATTTCCTTCTCGTGAAATACTTCTGAATCATGTAATCTATTTTCCTTATGGCAGGAATAGGAATTATTACAGTGATCTGACTCTCCATTGTCCCTGTCCATTGTTCCAAGAGACTTCATTCTGGCTGCTCTTATTGTTTGAGCTGGTCTGTAATTTAATTTTCTAGACTTCATTCCTGACCCTCAAGGACATACTTTAACAATGTTGTTTCTGTTCACAACTCTGTTGTGGTTAGAAATATTATGCCTGTGTATGGGTGCATAGTGATTTTTTGTTGATAATTTTTTGTTAAAAGCATTTTATACTACAGAAAGCAAGGATTGCTTGAAAGAAGAAATAATTTTGCCCATGTTAAAAAGGGAAAAAAAAAAAACAAACCAAAACCCAAAACAAACAACAAAACCAAACCAGGCCTGGTACACCTTTGTTTTCTAATCTCCAGTCTACTAAGAGATGAAATTTGACATGTTCACTCCATTCTTTTTGACATATTCTTTCTATTCTAAGTTCCTTGAGTAGTTGTGTTGGGGGTTTTTTTGGTTTTTTTTTTTGTTTGTTTGTTTTTTTCAATAACTATTGAAAATATGACAGTGAATAGTGTTCCTTCTAGAGGACACAGTAACAGTCTTTTCCAAATATTAGTGTTTAATTACATTCAGGAGAAACAGGATTGATTTATTATTGTTTGGTTCCCAATTGCCAGTGCTGACATCTCTGAAAGAAAACAAGATGAGCAAACTACTCAACAATGATCATGTAATGATATCAGATTTATATATGAGGGATGTTCTTTCCTTTTCCCATTCTTTTTCTGTAATGATCATTACTTCATGTTTCACTGTGACTTGATTGCCTCCCTGCTACCTGTCCAAGAGCTGGTCCAAGCAGCTGGGATGGGCTGGGCTCACAGGCCAGGGATTATTAACTGCAAAGGCCATTTAAATTGACAGCCAAAACCATCTACACTGCCTCTAAACCAGCTTCCTCTGAAAGACAGGCAGCAGTAATCAACCTCTCAGCTTGTGACCCTTCCACAATTTCACCTGTGTTTTGTCCTAGAGGAACAGGCTAAAGCATTTTGCTCTCTAGAAGGTCTCATAAAGGACTTCCAGTTTATGTAATGCACATTGCACTGAGCTCACTGTGCAGAGCAGGGTCATAGGTGGAGGAGGCAGGACAGGGGTATTGCTTTGTTTCACGTAAGAAATCAGTAGTTGTTAACAGTGCATCACGTTAAAAATATAATGTAAATTCAAGTAGCCTTTAATTTTTGTATTGATTGAGTCCAGTCCCATATGTCTGTACACTATGTTTTGGACTGCTTTCACTTTTACATGTGGTATTGTCTGTTAAATAATAAGCTTTAATCAGTAGTGAAGCATTCCAGCATGGTCTTTGTGGATTTATATGCATTAAAACCATGTTAGCACTTAGGAGATGATGATAAAAAAGACTAAAAGACCACCTAGAATTAGTTTCGTAAGTTGTCATGTATCTTTGTTAAGATGAAAACATACTGGAATAGGAAAAGCAAGAATATTTAAGTAAAGATTTTTCAGTCCTTCCAAGTACTCAAATAAATAAAAACTAACAAATTTAACTAGAGCTTTCAACTGGATTTCATTCTTAACTAATCAAGCTTGAGAACTCTAGTTGGTTAGCGATGGTCTAGCAAAAGTTAACTGCAGTTACTCTAGGTTTCTAGATAAAGCATATACACAGAAAAATAGAAAAGAAAAAAGAAAAGAATGTCACTATCTTTAATATTGGTGTTTAATATTCACTAGTTTTCCTATATATATATCTTTATTCAAGCAGTATAATTTATTATGGTGGTCTTCACTTCTCCCTTCTTTCATTACCAACATGTAAAAAATAATTAAAAAAAAAAATAACATCATGTCATCTCAACATTGCTTAAAACAGAAAACTAAAAATTAATTGATATCCAAGTTATATGAGTTATCTCATAGTTTGCTTTTAACAAGATTTCAGAGAACCTAAATTCCTAAAGCAAGAGGGGAACTGTAAGTTAAAGATTACAAGGTAAAAAAAATCAGGTCCTTGCATATTGACACTGCAATCTAAAGTTAGGGTAATGAAACAACCATTCTGTAAGTAATAGCAAGGTTTAGTTCATATGATAACCTCCTATGAGTAAACTTTCTAAATGCAGTAAAAACAAATCCACTGTTAAATCTTCTAATGATGTGTTAATGCACTAAATTTTCTTCAGATATTTTTTATCACCATTATGCTAAACAAAAAAGTTACAGAAAATTACTCTAAATCGATATTAACATTTTCAATTTGTTGCTTCAGGGTCACCATATGAATACATAATTTTTTTCTCTGCCATCCCCTTATGACATTGCATCTCACTAAAATAAACATTTATGGAGCAGATTGATATGACTTCTGACCTTTAGACTCGGAGCTGTGTCTGAATCCTGGCTGCATCAGGCAAGGAAATTAATGAGTGTACCAATGTCTTTGTGTCAGATCTGTTCCTATAGTGATAATTATAATAGCACTGTTATGCTATTACGATTGAGGTGCTGTCACCAATCCCATTATTGAAACAGAAATTTTAAGGGCTTGATAATTCAGGTATAAGCCCAATATTTATGTCATTGTGGTGTAATCAAAGGTGAATACAGGAAAGTGAACACTCTACTGAGCACTGCTTGGGTACGATCCAGTCTACCTAATTTAGGCATCTTTTTCCTTGACCTCCTTATTTTTCATGCCTTCAGATGGTCTTTCTGTCTTCATACAGGATCCTCCTGTGCAGAATAACCCTCTGGAGATCTTTTTTGGGACCTATCCTTTTCCTCTGACTTCAGGAGAGGTGTGCTCACAGGTACAGCTACCTGGTGCACCTCAGAAAATTTTGGTTACTGAGAGTTTATACATTTATAAGAGCATTCATATCGAGCATTTTGATCTGGAAAAGCTGTTTGTTATTTAACCTTCTGTCAGTGGATTTTCTGATGTTTTCAAGAAGGTGGGATTAATCTTCTCCAGTTCTAAGTTTCTCAAAGTTATTTGTTGAACCTAAACCAGTCACTTAAACTTCTATAGTCAAGGGAGTTAAGGGAGACCGGGTTTGGTCATCTTAGATACCTGTTTTCAGATAAGAAAGAATGTTCTAAGAGGTGTCTTTTTTTTTTTTTTTTTTTTTCCTTTCAATAATAAAAAGGATAGTAATAGTAATCACAAACAAGTTTAGACATCTAAACTATAAATCCAGAAATTAGGGCAAATGATTCACCTCCTGAGCTATGAAGAATGACTTATGACTTGAAGTCCCAAGTTTTGAGGGTTATTTTTCACTGCTAAAGAGCATTACATGACTTTCATACATATGTGTGGAAGTTAAAAAAAAAAAATCTTATGCCAGGCAAGAGCCAGAACTCTTCCAGCCCAGGTGCAGTAACATCTCTATGAAAAGGGCTCCAGATTTCTATTAAATGAAGTATGCATGTATACATGTGCCAGATAGTAGACTACTAGCACTCTGATGTTTCATAATGTATTTATTAAGATATTCAAGTCACATCTGAATATGTAATAGTCCATAATATATTCTTATGATCTTCATTCATGTTTCTTATTAAATTATTATTTATTATTTATTTATTTTGCATCTCATTTATTGTTACTGGTGGTTGATGGTTATTATTATTTGATTGCAATCATTAAAGGAACTATATTAGATGTAGGGGATGCATGGCACTAAGTGCATTGTGCATATGGTGAACAGCACATGCAAAAGGCACAACTTGAGCTTCACATTCTTTATGCCTTTCTCAGAAGACTGAGGTGACTGCCTTAATAGTATCTTATTCTCCTTCTCACTAAATGGACTGCCACTGCCTAATAGTTTTGAAATAGTTCTGGCACATAATAGTTATATTTCATGTGATCTCTCTTCTTTCATGCCAAACTTATGTTTGCACATTTTTTGAACAGCAGGGATGAAAAAGACTTGCTCCTTTGTAATGCTAACCCTATAGAAATTCACTTCTAGCTAGAAGACCCCACAGAATGTCTTTATTCTGCCTAAATATAACAAAATGTCTTCAAAATAAGAGGAAACATATTCCCCTATTTCTGCTCAAACTAAGCAGTAATATATTTTTTTATCTAGTAAATTTTGTAGATGATTCAAGTAGTTTATCCATGATCAGCTATGTTGGGCCCTCTTAAAATAATGACTTTTTTTGGTAGCATGTATCTTGAATTATTGTTGTCTCATAGCCAGGAAACACTGGGAAGTATTTCTTACCAAATGCAACTAGCATTTTACTTGAATAAAAGTTTGAAACCTAGAAAATCAACTCAAGTAAAGTGCTGTAAAAACACAATTATAATTCTATGCTTTTAACTTAATTACCACGACTAAGGTGGGCATAAACTGCCTTTTTATAATTTGTTCTGATTATCTCTTAATATAGCAAAGTGCAAATCAATTTGGAAGAATACATTAAAACTCACTGTATTTTTTTTTTTTCAGGAAGGTTTCTAAGGATGTGCCATATTTTAGAGCAATTTTAATGTAACAAAAGAGAATTTCTGTTTTACAACTGATGCAAAATTAATGGATAGTCAAAATGAAAAAATAATGTTCTGGACAGATTATTTGAAGATATTAATGCAGTTTGGAAGTATATTAGTGAGTATACTGAATATATGCATTCATTTGTCCGTGATTGGAAGTTCATGGTGATAATTCTTTATGAAAGCAGTTTTTGTAGAGTAAGTTATTTTGTATAAACTAATGGTGCAATAAATTTTTTTGGCAACATAACAAACTTGGTTTAGCTATTAAAAAAATTCATTCAGAACACAAACTGATTTTTCATTCTCTTTAGTGTCTTTTGTTTAATAGATATGGAGGTTGGTTTTTTTCCTTGGTAATATTTCCCTTATTTCTCAGGGGAAAACAGTGTGAAGTTCTCTGCACATAACTGTAGATATTCTTAGTTATTTTTAGGAATAATTTAATAATCAAAACATATATTTCAAACCTTGTTTCTGAGCCTGGACTTGTGTCCCTATCTTTACAAACTTAACCTTGGTCTTTCTTTAAGAGGTTGATTTCTCCCAGCTTCCCACTATGGTGAAGAGAGAGAAAAAACCTCCAAAGGTTAATTTACATTGGCCAAATCAAATCAGCCCTTGTGATCAGTTTTTTTGTACTACTCACATACCACTTGACTTGTAATGTGTTCACCACTGACAATTTTGTGAAACCTTTGCTGCTGGACTATAGAAATTTTGATGGCACCTAGGAAGTAAATTACCTTCTTATTTCCAGATGGAAAATTACATTTAAAGACAGTTAAATATGTTACATAGGTAGTCTTCTACATAATCTAATCTTAGAGAGTCTCTTAAGCTAATAAAGCAAATGAACAGGTTTAAAGACACACATTTTCTGGTGATTCACAATTCATACCTGAGGAATGTTTGGAAAACCCTGCTTCTGATAATCCTCTAAAGTGAAAAACTGCCAAAGCTTTGGCAACATTTCTGATGAAATTTAAAACATATGAAATTGCTAATTACTAAGGTGCAGTTATGTTCTGTAGCCCACAGAGTGCATTTTAGAACTTTGGGAAGAACTGAAATATCCTTGAAAATAAAGATTTTTAAAGCCATGTATGTATAGAGGGAGTGAATATTTAACAGATTAGGTTATTTTCTACACTGAATTCCCACACGTTCCAAGTGCAACCTATTTTATTCTCTCATCACCTTGAGTATATCTGGTTCTCTTGTAATGCTGTTATAGCATAACTGGTTTGTTTGTTTGTTTTTCAATATCTTGATTCTCTTGTATTATGGAAGTACTGTTGCTAGGTTTGCTCCTTCCAGTACCTGTTACTGTTTTATTTTAATTTATGCAGATTATGTGACAACACCAGTAAAGACAGTAGGATACTTTGGAGGTACAGAATGTTTTAAGCTATAAAACATAGTTTCAGATTTTTTTAATTTTTCTTTTTTTCAGCTACTTTCTGGATTTGCTTTTGCTTAGCAAATGCAGCATGTGTATGCAAGAGTCTCATTATTATACAAAGACTGATAAAAAAATTACTTGCTTTCCATTCTGTGAGAAGTTTTTAGAAAGTAACTTTTGGGAAGTAGTTTCAGATAACCTCAATCAAAGCATCTTATTAATTTTTCCAAATTGCATTAACTTCTGCAAGTCAGACTGAAAATAACTGTCAAGAAATAAGTTATCAGAGTATATCTGCCAATGTAGGTAATGTGTTTGCCCTCCCTTTCTACTTCTGTTAAACTAAGAAGCTTATAAGGCAGGAAAAAAAGTTGTATGAACCCCAGGCTTCTAAAACCAGTCCTTGTCCAAAATTTCTATATAGCTGGCCTGAAAAATCTCTAGATGAGGATATGCTGGGCAGTTCATACATGTTCTATGTATAAAATTAATTCGTTTGGTTTTTGTTTTTGTGTTTGCTTTGGCTTGTTTTTGTTTGTTTTTTTTTTTTTTTTAATTTGTGGTATCAAATGTATATTTATTCCTTCACTTGAAATTTTATTCATCTAGGTGATCCTGCTCTGACAGGGGTGTTGGATCTTTCTAGGTCCCTTCCAACACCTAACATTCTATAATTCTATGATTTATATTTATTTTAAACTTTAGTAGCCATTTTTCAGGTGCTTCTAAATTTCTGTTTATTTTTTTCAAGATAATGTGATTACAATTTTAGGATCAAAAAAACCCACTGGTTACATTGGGACTATTTCTCAGTCTTTTTGCAGTTATTATCCTGAGTGCTGATTCATAAAGGGCAGTTTAATGAACTTTATAGAATTATTTTTCACCAGGCTGAGATTTTTTAATGTGGAAAATGTTTGTATATCATAAATGGAATAATTGAGATTTGGCCTGCTTTGATCTTTATGCTTCTACATCATTTGGCTCTGACTATTTAAGGCTGTTTACAGATCTTAGCCTGTTTGTAGAAGAATAGGCATAGACAGAGCATTCAGTCATTTAGAGTAAATAGGGCTGTGAGATCATTTTACTTCTCTTGCCATACTCTTGAAATGTTAATATTTTCATTGTCGATGATTAAGATTAATTTGAAATGATGATATTGATACATTTCATTACTCAATAGAATTTTTAGCAAACATGAAACATGAAAGAAGATATTCAGACATTAATATTCATGGCAAATAGATTTGGTGTATATATACCTGCATTCATGTTGGGCTTATTAATATAAATTTTTTGGTTACCATCATTTTGTTTTACATGCTCCATGCACAGTTATGTTGATCTTATGACATGCATGCACACTAGAGTCAGAATATGCAGAAAAAAATAGCAAAATTACATATCTGAAGGGGCTTTTTTTTCACCTCTTGCAAAATCAAGCAGAAATTTCTACAGCTTGTTCTCTTGTGGAAAATCTGCCAAGCTGCCCAGTCAATAATACTTAAGTTATAGACAGAGTTTCTGATGGTGCTTTGCCAAGGTTATACTACTACCTCTGAATTAGGGTGCCATTAATGTTTTTAAAGTTTCTTTTTTTTTTTTTTCCTGAAGAAACTGAAATTATTTTTCCTTAGAAAAGTTGTGATGGTTGTTTTGAGGAGGCAATAGTCTAGTACTTTGTGTACAAATTCAAAGAGTTTTGTACTTACAGAAAACACGTTTTGCATCCCATGTAAAGGTGGTCAATCTGAATATTGACACACTTGAAGATGTCTGAGCAGCTGATTTTATGGAGACACTATACCTTTTAGACAGCAATTCAGGTAGTTAATTCTTAATTGTTCTGTCAAAAAGTGGTAATAGGAAAAATCTAATTGTGTTCCACTCAGCAGAGAGGATGTTTAATCTGTCACAATGAATGCCTTAAAAATTAACATACAGCTACGGAGCCTTTCACCTTTATTTCACTTCTTCATTTCAGATCTGTGCTGGTAATGACTGAAAGCTGTAAATCCATAATGGCTATTAGTGAAAAATAAGTTGAAGATCTTAGTCTAATGGAAGAAATAATTGATTTGGAAACTGAGCAACCCCTTCACCTTTAGTGCCATTCTTGTCAGACAGAGGTCCATGCTTAATTCACAGCACAGCCTGGGAAAAAATCTGTGCTTGTACTGATGAGTTTGTTCAGGCCCTGAACTCCCCATGCAGTCTTGCACAGGCACTGTATTTGCTTTTGAAAAAATAACTTAAAAAAATAACTTAAAACTTCAGCCCAATGTTGGTTCATGTTTCTTTAGGAGAGACCCTATTGCCTATATGACTGAAATGTCTTCAGAAACATGTCTAATCTCCCCAGGTCATGGGGAGTAGGCAGGCTTACCCTAGTAAACACACACATATGCAGTAAGTATCAAGGAGATAATTTTTTCCTTGTAGAAAATAATGGTTTTTCTTCTCAGCTTCTTCTCTTTCTCCATTTAACAAGTACAGACTCATCAAACAAATGCAGACTTAGACAGCTTACCAGCTCTAGAAGCTTCTTTCATTCACATGGCTAATATTTTGGGCATCCTTCCATTCAGATCATGGTGTGTGAGAAAGATAACAACTCTCATTCTGCATAGTTTTCCCAGATGTTTTTTTTGCCAAAGGGAACAGCTGCCATTGTCACAGTTGCAAGCTCTGTGCTTGACAGCACCTTATGTCAGATCCTGGAATGGAATTTTTTGGGTTTTATACTTTTCTTTCATGGCAAAGTGATGCTCTGACTTTAGGATGCAGAGCATTACAACATCATTTGGTTGACAAATGCAATCCCTGTGAGAAATTATGGCAATGTACCAATCCTCACTAACATCATTTTAGATTTTGCTTTAGACTTTAATTTAAGATTTCTTACAAGTCTGCTCATGTGAATCATCCCTTTTTTGCATCTTAGGGACATGGGCAGGTTATAGGTTTTCCCAGTCCTCCTAAGTAGACAGATGTGGTGCAATACATTATCAACTAAGATATGAATAAGCAGGCTTCAAAGCCAATGCAATTTGAGAAGAATTAATACCTGGGACTTTCTCTTCTTAAATAGTTCATACTGAAAGAAACAAAGGACTTTGAGCATGCTACTGTGTCCTGGTTAGAGTGAGAAAAGAACAAATTCTGTTCAGTGATTTTACTTTTCAGCTCAGTTCTTCTAATTAACTTCACTCTCAAGTTGGCAGCCTGTTTTCCAGGCAGGGGCTGCTTCCAGCAGTGATAACACCTCATGGTTAGAGTTACTACCAAGGCTTGGAATGCAGAACAAGGCCACTGCTGGTTCTTGTGTATCACACTGGGGGTGCAGAAAGGGAAAGGCAGCACCTGCAGGGAGGACCAGACAGGACAGGTGACTCCAAATTGACCAGCAAGGGATTCCAGCCCAGAGACATCATATCCAGTATAGAAAGCTCTGGGATCTGGAGGGTCTCTCAACATTGTTGATGTTGGTGTTCTTCTCTTGAGGGGCTTGCCTCCTCAGAGCACCAAGGATGATTCTGTCCATACTGCCTTTGATCCTGATCAGTGTGTTCCTGAACCTGGTACCAGAATTCAGTTCCTGAACAGCTCCTGGCTGCTGTGGGGCCCAGTCTGGAACTCTCCTGGTGCCACCTCCACAGCATCAGTGGCAGTGACAGAATTACCATCAGGGGGGTTGGGTTCAATACTGGTTTTGTTAATATTTGTATATGTTCCAATTTTATTATTATTAAAGCTCTTCTAGTTTCCTTTTCTAATCGCATATTCTCTCACCCTTATTCCCTTTCACTTTCCTTTTGGGAAGGGAAGGGTGTTAAAAGTGAGCATCTGTTACTGGTCTAAGTGCTGCCCTGACTCTAAACCTTGACATATTGATATTCACCTATGAAAATCTATACCGCAATATTTATCTAGATATTAGTATGAATTATGATATGAAAATAGATATCTGATTTGATGCCACATAAAATATTTCTGGTCAGTTCATTCCTAACAAGGTTTATGTAAACTAAAGTGATAAACTTTGAGATTAGAAAGCTATTTTAAATTTGACAACATGCATAGTAAAAATCTGAAAAAAAAGAAATGACAGAATATAGGTTTCTAAATCTTCCTGTAAAATAATTATAGCAAAAAAAAAAAGTTAATGTATACATTATAACTCCATATTCATTGTGAATCCATAAATTGATAAGCTTCTTTGTTTGTTTTGTAAACTTGATATACCTGGGAGAACTAGAGATGGGAGAACTAACTATATATGACAGATGTCAGTCACATTACTCACAATATGACTGGAATGACAATGCGTATTACAGTACATGATGCTAGGTACAGAAAGTACTGAAAAGAAGAGCAGAAGGGAAGAATAAACGGGTGAAAGAGGAAATGTATTGATATTTCCCCCAGATCAAGCCATTGCTTTTCCTGTGAATGCAAGATTGGTGAGCTAACTTTTTTTTTTTTCTTTTTTTGTCCCTTGATGCTTACAAATTTTGAAAAGCCTGAAAGAAAAACTGAAAATGTTTGAACTCTCACTAGGTAGGTTAAGTTGTGCTTTAGCTGGTGGGTTTTTTTGTTTTTTTCATCTTTTTTTTTTTTTTTTTTTTTTTTTTTTTCTGGAAAAGGAGCAGAGATTTTGTTGATGTGTAATTTATACAGAGAAGAATATGGGTTTTTTTAGGAGTAAGATATGCCTACAAGAATCAAAGATAAAATGATCTGCTTTATGTGATGGAGACATGTTGGGATAAGGTGATGGTATCCCTAAATCAGAGTGCACATAGATCGTGTGACTTGTTTTGTAGAAACTTTTTTTTTTTTCCTAAGTATGATCAGTCTGTGATATAAAAAGTGCCTTATAAAAAGATGTAGATTAACATGATACAATACAGCTCCTGGACTCTGTCTCACACCTCCAGACAGAGACTCCAGCTGAGATGTTTTGTATGGTCTTCCTAGGTATCATGGACAGTAGGAAGAAAAAGGGACATTCAGTTCTTTTAAAAGATGACTTAATGGAGTGTTTCTCTCTGTTGACCAGAGGTGAAGCCAAGGCATGTAAAGTAGGTACCTCAGATGGTTGGGCTGGCCATGCTCCTGAGGATTCACACAGTGAGGAGAGCAAAGTAAGTCCTAGCAGAGGCCAGTGGACTAGTTCAGAAGTAGGGCTGGGTGAAGAGGGGGATGTGAACAGTAGCCATTTCCAGGGAGGAAGATAAAAAGGAAATTATAGCCTCAGTTATATAAAGAAACGCTAGATAATTGTTAGATTAATTTAATGAATAGAATTGTGACTGTATTGGGCCATCTCTTCACATCTCACTGCTCCTTATATATTTATGGGACAAAAAGCCAGTAATATTTCTCTAGTTTGATCCCTGATGTAATATAGTTCATAGTACCTTACCTTGATTCCTGCATTGTACCTATAATTTTGGGTTGAACCACAACATATCTTGGTTATAGATAGAATAGCTGCTTAATGGACCATCAGAAAGTAATGAAAAATCACAGACTATAGTCTGCACTCATCAGGCAAGAGAAACACTTTTCTAGTGCCAAGAACATTTTAATTTATAGTTCTGGAACATCTTCAGTGTAAATTGAATATATCCAGGTGATTTAGTGGAAATATTATCATCATGTTCCTAATAAATTCTCTTAAAATTGCATTTCAATAACACAGAATATTCTGAAATTAGACTAAATAATCTTGTATTACATGTTCAATATGTATATTACTCTATTTTTCACATGAATATGGTCTAAAATAATTTTTTTTGAGTCAGTCTAGAACACAGTGTCAAGAGTAAACCAGCACATTATTTTATTATGACTTTATTGTTAACTTTACATGATGCTTTTACAATAGCTAAATTGTGCCAAACATTCAGATCATGCTTTGGAAGACTTGTGTCCTAAAGGCAAAACTGACTCAATACAGCACCACAAATCAATCATGGACAATAATACAGTGCAGTATATGATGCACTTCCAAAGTGCCTTATAAATATAAAAAGCCAAGTGCAAAACAAGGAAGAGCGTTTGCCTTTAAGCTACTCCTCTATAGTCTGTAAATATAATCTCAGGGGTTTCTTCACAAACCAGTTACTGGTGGTGTTCTGTTCTTTTCCTAAATTATGCAAAGGTGTTCATCTGGCTGTCCTATACTGAGGGGCCTTTCTTTATCTTCAGAGAACCAAAATAATGAGACCATGAAAGTAATGGATCTGTGCATCTTTGTTCCTGTTTGAGGATGTCTCCCTTCTAAGCAAAGGAAGGCACCACTGCTATCAGATTTTTCCCTCGTGTTATGAACATACACATAGGTAAAGCAGGGAAAAAGACATCTATACATAGGTATAGAGGTAAATGTTATTAATTCACAACTCAATTTTGAGTCCCTTCTCTTCCTTTCCTCTTGACCTGTTATTTCCAGTTTTTCAGAGTATGAGGGGTCAGTTGAAATGAAGACTCAATGAAGCCAGACCATTTATTTTATAGCATACAGGCATTCTGTAGAACAATATACACTATATTCTTCTGACTCCTTGTATTTCCTACAGTTCTTTCACTCACAACTATATGTAAGTGCTGTAATATATCAAGTAAATCGTTGTTTGACATTGCTGAGTGGATTTAGAAACAGAGTTTACATGTAGACTGTGGAATCTGATATGTGGTAGGACTGGTCTCACGGTTAAACAAGGAAAAAAAACTCCACATTTTTTCCAGTTGTTTAGTTTGGAAACCATCTAGTGTATAAATGTAATCTCTCCAACATAAAATGATCAGTTAAATCAAAGCCCATTCCAGTCTTTAAAATACTGAGGGAAATCAGATGATTACTGTCTGCTGCCACAATGCATTTAGAAAACTGAAAAATAACTCAGGGTAGGTTTAAAAAAATACATAGTATTTAATTTATAAAACATGCATCTCAATAAATGTCATTCACAGCTTCTGGAAAAGATTTCCAGAAGCTTGTTTATCATTTGTTGGATAAAGAATCAACTGTTGCCTGCAGTCTGTCTAGGACTTCAGTTTAATTTATGGAGGTATTGTACTCTGGAAAAAGTGAAAGTAGAAGCAAAACCTGGAAAAAGACAGGAAATAAAATAATTTGAATTACCTATTTAAAATTAAAGAAAAAAAAAATCCAACATCTCCAACAATTATAAGGGCTTTTGAAATCTGGACTTAACACTTCATTTTTTTACAAGGAAGAACATATATATCTGAATGGGGGGTAGAAATACAGAATTAAAGAGAATTTAAAGGAATGCTGTTTTTTAAGTTTCCAATAGATGCTTATCAATAACCATTGTCCTGGAAACAACATTTGTGATAGTGGCAGGAACCATGAGAAGCAATTGAGATATTACAGATCTCCTCATGGAGATTCCTCTGCCTATAACCAACACGCATATTCAAATTGCTGTCTAAATAGTTAACACCATCTACAAAAACAGTTTCCACCATAGCAACATCTAAGCAACCAGATTGCTCCATGGTAACTGCTCTGAAATGTCACAGTAGCTTTCACCAGGATCGTTCCTTAATAGAGAAAATGTCCTGATGTTTATTATCTTTTCCCAGTTAAATCTGCAGAGACAGTGGATGTGTATCACTTTCACTCACCTACTCTTCCCCTGATTCACATACTGCTGTCTTCTCTGCTGTATGCAAATCCCTGAAGCAGAAAGAAATATTTATGTGTTTTGGAAGAAGGAGCTGGTGATGTTTCAGCTGTTTGTTTTGGGGTTTTTTTTGCTTGTTTGTTTTTAATTAAATTAATCATCAAGAATGGTTAATACTGTTAACAATTTACTAACTTGTATTTTCCACATGTAACTCTCTAAATATGTTATTTGGTTTATTGTAAAGAGACAGTCTACTTAGAACAAATGATATATTAGAATTAAGTAACATGTCTGATTTAGAGGAATCATCAACACTCATAAGTAACGATGTTATTTCTCCCAGTTTCTACTCATTTTTCTAGGCCACCAGATCACCACAATGCAAACAGAGGAAAACTTAGTAATGAATTAATCTTCCCTTAGATTCTTTCTAATTTTTTTGGTTGAGTTTAAACACTTGAAAATTAAAGCAAGAAACTTTCTAGGAAAACCAGTCCTTTCTGTATAATTGCACTGTATTTGGATGGATGAATTGCTTTTCCTTAATCATCAGCATGTCTTGTAATATGGTATTCTATAGAAGAAGCTGATCAAAATGTGGCCAAATTGTGACCATACCTTCAAAAGTACTTCAAATAAGGTCACAAAAAGTTCTTGTTCATCTCCACTGCAATACTAAGTACTAACACTTGTCTAAATATGTTGACTTACAAGTCCTTCAATTTTATTGCAACTTTAGAAGATGTTACAGAGACCATAATTTTAAAATTGCCTACCCCTTGTATATTAGAGTGGAAAAAGGATTGGATTCATAGAGCAAGAGAACTGAGCCATTACAGTCTGCTCATACTAATGGTGCTGCTGTTACCACTTCTGCTCTTCTAAAAAATGCTGCATCAAAACCTACTTGTGTTGATGCCAACACAAACTTCTGAGAGGGAGGTCAAGGACTATGTTTGGAGCACTTGTTTATATTTCTAAAGAACATTTTTTTCAATTATCTCTCCTGGGCTTTGGGAACTCCTGATAGTCATAAAAAATAATTCAGCATGTAAAATAACATATATTGGAAGTGCTACTTGCTGCCCTCCACTATGCCTACTGAACACAAATCAGGTATTTGTGTTCAGCAGAGCCAACATATGATGTAGTTATTAACCATCATAATGAGGGAACAGCAATTTCTTATCCTGAAAAAAAAGGTGTTTAATCAATTGCATGCAATGGTATTTCTTCTCAAATTATAAGAAGGAGCTGCTTTAAATTGTGTGGCAGTATTGATTAATGATAAAGTTGTTCATGTCAATAGAAATAGAGGTTACATTCACCAATGAAAAAGACTGCAATAAATAAAATCTTGAAATAGGATTGAATCACTAGGTCTAGTGTTAACTTCTATTTCCACAGTTTGAAATAATTTTTTTAATAGCCTTATAGTCTGAAGAGTTTTGTGAAAATGACAAATTAAATGTTATTGACTATAAGTCACAAGGCTCAAAAATTAGCCCTTTAATTATGATATGAATCTTCAAAAGATACTTTTCCTGACAATGCCATCCACTAATCTGTTGAGTCCCAGTTGTCCCAGTCCAGCATTTAAGTCACTCACAAAGTTTTGAGAACAGTGCTATGCAGTATTTTCTAAAGCAAAATAAAATGACATTTGCAATGTATTTATTTCTTTTATAAAGTCATCATTTTCATATATGTATTTGATATTTAGAGCTATGATCTATTAAAATTGTTTTCTTTAAAGACAGAACTGTGCAAGGTTATTTCCAGATGTGATTATGTACTGAAAACCTCTTTTGGTTAACATCTGCCAGAACTTAAGAAAATGTCCTCTTTGTCTCTTTTTTACTTTTTAAAGTATTTCACATAAATGCCTCCACATCCATCTTTCATTTCAGCAAGTTAATTAAAAAATTGTATGATTTCTTCAAGTAAATCTCTGTTTAGAATACTTAAATGAAAATTAATTTGCATGCTTTATTTTCAGATCATTTCAGCACATAAGAATAATAAAGCCATAAATTGTTCAGTTATACTCTTATTCACAATTTGTGATGCTGCTTATCATATGGCTGTTACCATAATAATTCCATAAATTAATTTTTGATTACCTAAAAATTGAAGTGATTGCAGGTAGTTTGTAAAAATGAAGGAAGGAAAGAGAATCTAGGTTTGATGTAATAAATCTATCCTTGTTATCTCTCAACAGGAAAAAAACCCCAACCTCTACTTCATTGTTTTTGTGTTTGTTTTATTTTGTGTTTGTTGTTGTGTTTTTAGTGCTTGTTTACTTTTTCATTTCCACTTGAAAGGTCTCAAAGTGTGGCCATAGAATTTTATGGGGCTGTACCAGACTTTTCTTATTGTTTTACTAGCTGGTGAATGTATCTGTGGTAACTAAGTAACAAATTACTAATACTATTGAGCTGTAAACTATTTGTTATTTCATTGTCAGTTAAAAAAATCAAACACCATGCTTTAAATGTAAAAAAAATTATTACACATTCACTTTATTTATGTGATAATTTTGCCACATTATCCCCAACTACAATATAATATTCTCAGTAGGGAAGTATTTAAGATCTGTAATAAATATTGTTTTGAATGAAACCCCACTAAGATAATGCCTGCCAATTACAATATATTTCAGTGAAATCTAAAATATCTAAATACAAAATTGAACAGTAATAATGGTTAATAATAGTTTTGCACAAACTTGTTCTCAGCCTTTCTTCTTCAATTAAGTTAAAATATTTAACTGTTGAAACATTATGATGGAGGCATGAATCTTCATTGTCAGCAAAACATTAAACAACAATCACTGTTTAGAGCAAGGAGCTTCTATCTTTTTATCAGTCAATCTTGGAAAATTAAAGGTATTTTCTGTTCTACTATATCTATGTTTGCATGGATGGTGATCATGAAGAAATGAAATGTTATTCTAAATGTAGAGAATTTACACATTCCATAGGAATTCCAGAATAATTTTAATTATATGTTTGTGGCTGCATATTGTTTATGGCACCTAGGTGTTGGATATGATGTATATTGACAAGATATGAAGACCTAAAATGTAAGTAATTTTCTCACTTATTAGATGGAAAAATTCTTTACTGTGAAGTCATTTTCCATATGTTTCTACTAATGCAATGCATCCCTTGACCACTAAAAAATAACTTAGTAGAAAATAAACCAAGAAAATGTAGAAATGTTTGACTTATACATATTTATTTTTACAATATTAGAAAGTGACATGCATAATTCATTGTCTGGGCCACTACTAACAAGGATTACCTTCACCTTCTAAGAAAGCACATTTGTTATTCCTATTGGTAGGCAAAATAAACTGTATGCTTTCTCTGTTCAGTCTACTTATATTTACAAATCTGTAGGTATTAAAGAAAAATCTTCTGTTTAACAGGGGAAATGGTTTTGTAAATCCTGAGTACATAGAATATTTAATTATGCCGACTGTGATTCTGGATTGAGTTAATTAAGTACACTTAAATGTTCATCTTTAGCCAATTTAGCCAAATGTTTTTTCCTCCTTTCTAAAAAAAAATGGTAGTGAATTTCTGGTTTCATAGTTGGTTAAGATGCTTATGTTTCCTAACTGTAAATTCAGTGTGAAATGTGAATAAAAGAGAAAACACATTCTCCCTTTTTAAAGTTAACCTTAGGTTTTCCAGATATTCACTTTGTTATTGAGTTCTGCAAAGAGTACACTGCTTCTTGGTCACTCATAAAGAAGGAACCATTATTCTTTGAATTCAGAGGTATTTCCCCTACTTTGAAGAAGGAATTGGTGGCAGCAATAAACAGTTATTTTATTACATGGTGAGAATGAAATCTTCACTCCCAGGCAGCTTATGAAAGAACAGTGTACTCCTACTTTCCTATTCACTATTGTGCAGTTATTTGCAGGCTTAATCAAAACTCAGAAACTTATATTTAAGCAGAGAAAATATCAGGAACAACAGCTTAGTTAGCTTGTGGCCAATAGTATGTAAATACTTTTATATAAACTATTCATTAGAATTTTTGAGCGCTGAGCATATCTGTTAAAATCTAATCAAGTGCAAAGAGCAGAGTCAGTAAAATAAATTTTCTGCTGTGAATCATTTATCTAACTTCAGAAAAGATGAAGAAATAGATTAAATGGTAACTAAAATAACTTTTTACAAGTAACAGATAAGAACACATTTGGAAAAGGAAATGCATTTCTTGATTTGGTCATAGAATCACAGAACCATAGAATGTTAGGGGTTGAAAGGAACCTAGAACAATCATCTAGTCCAACCCCCCTGCCAGAGCAGAATGACCTAGTCATGGTCCACCACGTAAGAATACACATGGAATTACTACATGCAGACTGGTAAGAGCATCATGAGCATGATCATTTCCCACTATTTGGAAGTAAGACAGCATGTTTATACAGTATGATTATATTTACTCCACTTCCATAAGACCCCCATCTGAAGCTCTGCATCCACCAGTTTTGGGATGCCCAGTACAAGAAAGACATGAACCAGGTAGAGTAGGTCCATAAGAAGGCCACAAAAATGATCAAAGGGCTGGAATACCTCTCCTGTGAAGAAAGGCTGAGAGAGCTGAGGTTATTTACCTTGGAGAAGAATTTGGGAAGATCTTATAGTGGTCTTTCAATATACAAAGAGGTCTTAGAAGGGAGAGGGAGAGCCACTTTTTTACTAAGGACTGTAGTGACAGGACAAGGGACAGTGGCTTTAAACTGAATTAAGGTAGATTTAGATTTGATATAAGGAAAAATTATTTTTATTATAAGGGTAATGAGATACTGAAAGAGATTGCCTGGAGAAATTGTGGATACTCAATCATTGGAAATGTTCATTGTTATATTTGACAGGGTTTGTGCACCGTGATCTAGCAAAAGATCATGGCAGAAGGGTTTTCTTACAGCTAGGTCAAATGTAATTTCAAGTATATTTCATGGGGGAAAAAAAAAAAAAGGGTAATTTGAATCTAAACTTGTGGCAGGTCTGGTACACCTTAGGAGAACAAGAAGTGCCAGACACAAGCTTCCATCAGTGTTTCAGAAAGATGAGGATTGCATTTTCCAGTGTAATTCCTAAGTGCTTGCTGAAATGTAGCAAAATTATGGTACTAAGCACAGATCAGATCACTGAGTGGAGATGGAAGGCAAAAAAAAAAAAAGTATTTAATAGGCAGCTTTTCAGAAAGGGACAATTAATTTCTTTAGAAAGACTACAGAGTATCTTCTGTGAGGCTGTTCTGTTGGTTTTTTTTCTGTATTTGTTTATATGCAAATAAAAGCAAATAAAAGCAAGGAAAAACTGAAATTCTAAGAACTAAAGTCAAAGCCTGCGTCATATGATTGCTTCGACTATAGAACAGGCAGTTACAATACCAGGAAAATTGCATGGATATGCCAGCCAAGGTGTCCCTGGAGGAAGGAAAATAACCAGGTGACTGCAGGGGAAAGAGGGGAGTGCTCAGATTCAGTTAAAACAATGAAGGAAAAAACAAACCTCAGGATCATCTTATCAGAACATCTGGAAATAATATGTGGTATCAAGGAGCTAAAAGGAAAATGCCTTTTCCTCTGCTTGGTGGCACAGTGTTTTGAGCATCTACATTGCTGATAGGATAAAATCTTTATGAACATTGAATGTCTCAGAGACCCAGCAGTACTTAGCTGTGTCATTCCTGCTTTGCAACTTACTATACTTTTTAGCCTCTGCTACACATTATTGTAGCAACCATACTTACCTGGGACAAGGCAGAGGACCAAGTTGTGTCTCTTCTCCTTCCTGCCTCTCCTTGGTGAGTCTAAGAGATTTAATAGAATCATAGAATCTTGGAATTGTTTTTTCTGGAAGAAGCCTTCAAGATCATCAAGTCCAACCTTATTCCTAGACCTATCCAATCCTAGTGCACTTGCAGTTAGAACGAAACAGATAAGCAACATCCTTTGTTTCTTTCAACTCTTCTCAAAAATATCTTTCAGAATTGAGCCATGATGAGTGATTCAAAATGGATCTCTGTGACATGACGATAGGTGCTAGGTACTAGGTACACTGCTTACAACTGAAAGCTTAAGATTTCCAAGAGCTGTTAAACTGTATTACCTATATCACCAGAGAAATGCTGAAATCTGTATCTGGTACAGCTGTGGATAGTAGCAATGGCTATTACCAACATAAAAGTTATATGTGGATGGCTTTGTTTTTTGTGAGAAATAGATGTTCAGTTGTTAAAAGATTTTTTTTTTCAACATTAGATGGATTAATGTCTCAGTCACTGGTACTGTAATATCCTGCTATGGATGTCTATCCATTTTTAAGGGATGAAAGAATATTAAGTCTGCTGCAGACATGCTTTTTCCTTTCTGACATGAGCGTGAAAGATACATGATGTTTATTATCAGTAGGCTAAAGCAAAAGATCTTTGAAAGCATAGATGAAGTTGGATGATATTTCTAAATATCTCTTCGAATGACTTTCAGTCCATGTTACAAAAAAGTTATTTTTGTCTCCATTATGACATAAATGTAAGGTAAGATTACTTCTGAGATGATTGCAATGATTTCTAGACATAGAGATGAAGATAGCTCTGAGTTTCTTGCATTTTTTTTCAAATATATAATGATCATAAAATGCCCCTCATATTATATTTAAAGTTCTGAATACAGTTTTTGGGGAAAGTTAGGCAAGAATGACTTTTATGTTGAGCTTTCCTTATCAAAATGGTCTAGTCTTATGCAACTGGATAAATAGAAGAAAGGTTTAAAAGTCCTTTTAAAGTTTGCACAGCATTGTCTCTCTGTCACTTCAGATGGGGCTGGGTGTTCCAGGTTTCTCTAAGTAACTTTTTTTCATGACTAAGTCCTTCTATAAATCTGTCTACCTTCATTCAAACTGAAGAATTTGCCTGCTTAGACAAATACTAACCAGAGTTAGTTCTGTTTTCCATGTACTTGCACAAATCTTCCACACATAGATATATAGAAGCCATGTCCTGAAAAGCAGACATCTCAAATCACTGACTTCTTCTATAATACTGGGATTTATCTGCTGCTTATCTTGAGTCTCTTAGGTAGTTATCAGACAAAGTAACATGCAGATATTCTCAAGCTGTTTTTGAATGAGGGAGAAGCAGAGACATGGTAGTACTATGATAAGAAAGTGGTTAAATCAGCTACAGGCAGAGCATATTGATAAGAAGCACACCACTGCTTCTGTAAGCTTAGATATTTCTACATGTCACTGAATAGTTTAATATAGACACATAACCTGTCACGTCTACATGATGTACCAAGCTGCTCAGACCAAACTTGGGCAGCATTAACATGTTTCTGCATTGAATCACAGTATCCAACTCCTACCCATTTGGCAACATCTTCACTGGGAAGCCATGCCACATGTTTTGCTAAATGGAATGGTATAAAGTACATCTCATGAATTTCTCTTACTGATCTTGATATTTCATACCCCTAAAAACACCATGAATCTCAGCTATGCTACCTGTCCAAACCCATCTTCTGTCTGAATTCATGGCTGCTATCTACAGTGTGCTTATTCCTGTGTTCTTTCATCAACAGTCTCAGAATAGTTTTCAATCTTTGTTTACAGTTCTGTGACATGTCTTTTTTTTTTTTTTTTTTTTTTGAAAACAAACAAAACCTTTTAAATTTTCCACTCACTAGAGACCAAGAGTCTCTTGAAAACTTTGTAAACCTTAAGAGAACCTTCTTTTATGGTTTGGTTTGGTTTTTTTTTTTCTGTAAATACAAAAGATTTACTGATTTTCTAGTTTCTTTTCTTGAAATTCCTGGAAGTTTAGTGTAGGAAAAAAAAAGCAAGCTAAATCTTGGCTATTTCATCAAATTTCTCTTATTTAATTTCTTGTTGAAATGGTTACTTCTGAGAGAGGGATCATTTCTGGATTGAGTTATAGCTGGAGTTTTTATTTTTAAACAAAGATTAAAATGTGAGTTAAATCAAGTAATTTTCCAGGCAGTATTGACTACCAATTGGAGTAGGGATAGATGTGTGAATGTATTTATCCATAGGTACTCCAAGTTTTTCTTATTATAAGCCTTGGCAGCTTTTACTAAATCCTGAGGGAAACCTATTAAAATGATGAGGTAATTTTTTACCTAGTTTAATTCTCTAATTAATTTATGCATTTCTTACATATGTTTGTGAAAATTTTGGTGTGCCGATTTTTAATTTCTATTTTTGAAATTTATTAATCTGTGTGCTTTATGTCAGTATGTTACAAATGCTGCCCTGATATGGCCAGAAGCAAAAGTGAAATATTTTGCTTTTAAAGGTTTAATTTCATTTATAGAAATTTTTATTACACCCCTTGTGCTAGTCTGCTTCATAATTTCCTTTCATTCAATGTTAGAAACACAAATCTGAATGTGGTGAAAGGAAAAACAATGCCTCGTCGATATTGGAGAAGGTTCTTTTCAACTGTTTTCATAGTGAGTGGATGATAAAAATAGGTGGATTATATAAGGACCAGGAGGGACTTGATGAAGGGACTCTGAGACTTGAAATTTTGCCTGCTTTTTCAACCATATCAACTTATTTAATAAAAGATATTATATCTTCCTACCAACCGTACCTCCCTAGAGTTAGAACTATATAGAAGTTTCTATTTTAAAAGTCTCTTGGCACTCGTTTTTGGGTGTTCCTGTGGGCTTGCTTTCACTGAAAGTCATGTCAGTTACTGCATTCAGAGTACCCCAGGCAGTCTGGTTTGGCTGGGAGTAAAATGCTCTCTCTGCAGTGTTAATCTCTAGCCATATTCAACCATGTATGTAAGTACATATATATGTACTTCCACTGCTCATGAAGCCCTGGGAACTCATTGCAGCTGTGTATTTCTTGGTCTCCTGCAAAGATATTTCTTCAAAACCAAAAAAAAAAGATTTCTTCCTTTGCCCTTAGGACCCTTCTCAACTGCCTTTCTGCCTCTTTTGGGTATATCAGTTGTGTTAATAGTTTCTTGCAAAACCTTTTTAGTTTATCTGAAGCCTAATCTCAGAAGAAAGTCCAAGATTTACCTGTGAATACTAAGGTCTGAAAATACTGACACTGATGTATCTGTCATTTTAGAAACAGGTGACATCTGCTATGGATGGAATATGTTTTATAGGGCATTTTTTCTTACTTGACTGTTGCCAGGTAAAGGCTGCCACAAGACAGCACCTAAAAGGGATTAATATTGGGATTCATGGACTCATGTCCATGAAATAGAATGCGTGTATAGAATGATAGATGAGAGGACAGAGAAAAGAAAAATCAAAATGAAAAATTAAAATGAATCTAACATAATTTGCAAATTGAATCCTGAAGATGTGAGGTTTTATTGTCTACTATGAAATCTGGCAGACCAGTGCTAATATCAGAGTATGTAGAGTGTTAACACTGATGCAGAGCTTTCTATTTTGTCTGGCTAAACCAGATTCATTTTGAGTGCTAGCCGGGTGGTGGTAGATGTGAGCAAGTGGCCATGTGATGCTCAAATGCCATCTGGGTCTAAAACATGACAATTGTTCCAGCTTAACATAGCAATGTTGTGATTACTACAGTACTCTGGCCAGGTGATCTGAAGGTGATTTGTAAAAAATATTCTTTAAACTACTCTCGTGAAAAGGAGTATATGGCATAAACCAAAATGTCATAGAAAATATTTGTTGGAGTATTCAGCCCATGTAAAATTATAAACATATTTGATTTACTGTTTAATTTCTGAATGAAAACTGTACTGTTGACTGGGGAAAAAAAGAAAAAGCAAAGTATGTTGGAATTAAAAACAAAAACAAAACAAGCAAAACCCAAGCAAAATAACTACCTTTATTTATGAAATAAAAAGCTAACCCTCTTCTCCCTTCCTTCCAGCTCCCAATATTTAATGTCAACTTTCCTGCCTTGATCCTGGAGACTTTTCTTCCTAAAGTAGTTCTCAGGGTACTGAAGTCCAAGGGATTATCTGGTTTCTAGATATTGCCATTCCTGACTTCCAACAACATAGTTGTGTTACACTGAGCAGGACCAGTTCAGCATTGATCACAGGGATATTCCAGTAATCAGTAACACAGCTTTTTTCCTGTGTCTGCCTAGTTCAGTGTGCACACTATTATAATTAACTCTCAAGACTGTATATAGGCCCTTTTTTTTAATTTAAGGCCCCATCTAATCTGCATTAAGAATTAAGAATTGACAAGCACAATTACCCAGATTTTCCTTGTAGTTAATGTACCTGGAGTGGCACCCTCTCCGGATGATATTTTCCTACAAAGACTATGGCAAGACTCTGGAGTGATTATTTAATTTATTTAAATAATCAAGGTACATAAATACAGTGGAAGAATATGGGAGCAAGAGAATAAAAACATTCTTTTTGCATATAATGTACTTGAAAATTAATTTTAAACTAAAATACCTATTTCCAGAAGAAGAGAAGAAAAAAGTAATAAAAAAATTAAATTAAGCCTTTCTTAGCAAGGTCATGCACTTGGGTGAAAAAGCAAAGTTTCATAACTAAAATGTTTGAAAATAGATTTGTAAATGAGTAAATGTTGACTGGATGATGTTATTGAATAATCTACAATATCTCATAACAGGAAGAGGAGACACAAAGCAGTACTGTCTGCTCAATACTTAATATTATTTAACTAGGTAATTTTTACACAGAATCCTATTTAATCATAATTAAAACCTTTCAAAGTAAGTCTATAATTGTTTAAGTATTACGGAGGGTGGAATCTGCATTTCCTGTTCCATGAATGAATCATTGAACGAATCTTTAAACATTTTAGAGCATTGAATATTTACTTGTCATCTGCAAGCAGAGGAGCTGTAGCAGCAAGGACTGTGGGAGTCCTACCCAAAATACTATGTATTAAACACGTGTTTTTGCCCCTGGGCACCCAATGAATCAGATAACTGAAAAGTTGCCCCTTCAGAATTTCCCATATAGCTATTCTTTCTCTGAGCTGGAGGTCTTGGGAACAGCCATATCTTACAAATTAACAACCTCTCTCTTCTTTGTGGCATTTTAAGCACACATCGTTACCTTGCCCTTAATTCTTTGTAGTGCAGCTTAGAACTTCTAAAAAATATTGTAAGAAATAAGATGAAAAAAAGTCATTAAATGCATGTGATACACATCTTAGAGGGCATGGACTTTTACATTCATTATAACTACTAAAGAGGAAATTTGAGGTTTTTGGTATGAATTTAGTGGGATTTTGAGAGTGGTTTTATTTGAAGTTCTAGCCTGTGATTTAAGATATGTCTATCTGCATGTTTTCTGTGGCTTATTTCATAGAGCAGTAGTGATAGTATTTTTGTTTTAGATTGCTCTTGTGGTAAATACTCTAGTTGCCAAATACTAAGAAAACATATCTTAGGCAATGCAAATCCTCAGTTGAGTATAGGTAACGATGTGACCTGGAGTGTGGGACTGAAGACTGTGTTGCTAAAAGCTTGGTAATAGGATCAGGAGCTCTTCACCTCCAGGTCACTCTTTCCAGTCTAACCCCTGGCCAAAAGCAGCTGAAAATTGTTTCCATCTGCTATTGTTGTTCATTCCTTGATGGTCTCATTACAAAGCAGGACTGACTTCATTATACCTTTTCCACAGTAAATGACATTAATGGACATCCTTACTGTCAGCATCAGCCAAAATCTGACTGGCAAATTGAGGGGGTGGTCTGAAAAGTAGAGTAGCCTTTTATCCCAAGGCATACTCTTCAAATAAAGCTTAAGCATACTAGGATACAAGGGCCATTGTGAGGTTACAGTGAGTAACCTATGTCATAGATTAAATTAGTAGTTAAAGGCAGTCAGGCTCCATGTCTTTAACTGCAGTATTTTCTAACGTGCAGTAGAATCCCATGAAAAAAAACCTGCCACATAAATTCACGATTTATGAAAGTCACATGATTTTATCAGCAGATTATTTCTAGCTTTTCTTACTACATGCTCAACAGAGTATGCAAAGGCTGTACTGAAGCTGTACTGTTCAGTACTTACACTATTTTCATACTGTAAAACACAGTACAAAATAATTCTGAATAAAATGTACTGCACTATATTGAAAGCCATAATTTTAAGAGAATGCATTTTTTTTTTCCCTAAATAATGTAAAGTAATATGGGAAAATCAATATTTAATCTTTCCAGTACTATTGTACACTGGGGAAGAACTGGATATATAGTTCAGGATGATAAAATGTTAGAATGAATATATATACTCTACAGTTTGTTACAGGATCTTGAATAGTTGCATGTGAATTACAATGAATACACCCTTATGCTTCAAGGTCAGGAGGTTTAGGGTGATTTTTTTTTGTTTTTTGTTTTTGTTTTTGTTTTTGGTTTTGGTTTTGGTTTTGGTTTTTTTTGTTAGGAGTGTAGAATATTCTGGTAGAAACAAAAAAAATATTCTAGTCATCTAGGAACAGATAAACCCTATTTTAGAGGGTATGTCAAGCTACATCAATGGCTTCCTTGAGAAATTCAGTGTGTAATTAAGAGTCAGATTCTCATCTACTTTAAATCAAATTAAAATAAAACCTTCTCTTCCCCTGAGTTAATGGTTTGCAAGAGCTGAATATTGTCCAGGTGTAGAGCTTGGTCTGTCTGAAATATACACAGCAAGGGAGATAATAAGAAAGACCATAGATTCCTATGTATGTAAACATTAAAACAGGATTAGTGGGATGGTTAGAAACACAGTAAACAATAAATACCTAGTCTCTCAAATTGGTTTTCTGAATCTGTCATGTCATATGAACATGTAATTAGTTCTTATAAAGATCCCTTACCAATGTTTTCGGACATATGTTAATTTGTAAAATGAAAGTGTGAAGTTTCATCAAGGCGATTCCCAAGGCCTGTGGTTAACAAGAGTCTTCACAATAGGAACCCACAGAGCAGTTGGTAATTGCTGCATTATTTGGAGTTGTGAGGATAAAGTTGCCAAGACTGCGTTGGAAACAGCCAGGTGCTATGACTGTCCCTGTCAGATGTTTTGCTCTAATGGGACATCTCTAGGAAATCCTGTTGTCTGAATGTTCACAAGTGCTTCTTAAAAGAGCATGTGAGAATTAGGAAATTGATTAAGGAAACCAGTTTATTTTAACACTTAAAGAAACACATTACAGTACAGTAATTATATATAAATGAAGCAGAATTGTGAATGTCCTGCTGTCTTTTCAATCAGTCCATTGCAGAGTTCATGCTGGTCAGTTAATACTCCCAGTGCAAAAGAATTTTTATCCATGACAGCATTTTATTTAACGTAGAATGGAATGATATTTTTTTTAGTATTATTTAGTAGACAAAAATATGTGTACAGCTGCCATGGGTTGGTACAGTGATGTCTTTGCCTTCCATCAGTGTTGGATTGTGCAAAAGAACACCAGTCCCAATGGCAGAATATCTTGTGTGAATATTGTCTCTTCACCTGAAATGCTTGAGCCACTCAGGCTTGTGTACAAATGCTAATGCTTTTCCTTCTTTGCCCATTATCCTGCCACAGTAAATAGACATAACCCAAGCTAAATACTTTCCTCTTACAGAGGAATCACAGCAGATGGGCTGGGACAGGAAGGCACATCAGTGTCCTTGTAGCCTGCATTCCCCTTTGGCCTAACATTTGACAGTGCATATGCTTTTGGCTTGTGATAGGGCAATGGTCAAACAACAGCAGAGAAATTTTTATCTGTTAGCATGACAGAACCTTTCCTGGTGTTGGAGTACTTGTGCACTCGTGTAAATTGCAAATGCAGCTAGTTAGGATGGAATGAATAGAAGTCTTGTATAAGGATCTACAAAATTGTTTCTAAAAATACCCTTTTTTTGGTAACTTTCATTCCCAAATGACTTCAGCCTATTAGACACTGGAAGAGGGATACTGAACATTATATAGATTTTGCACATAACTGTTATGATTGCAGGTCTAACAGAGACTCCTAGAGACAACATGCTGATTTGAGAGGACACACTCAATGCTCTTAGTAACTCTGTTTTCTATTACACTCAGAACAAAACACTGCTGACAAAATGTTTTTAACCAAAGGTGATGTGTAAAGTTCAAATGAGAAAAAAACCAACCAAACATTGAAGAGAGGAGATTGTGGTTTTGTAGGTATTTTTATAACTTTGAGTAGCAAAAGCCTTAAATTCTACCTCCACTCCACCTTCTACACTCCTCTTGGAGTGTACAAATGACCACTCTGCATCTCTTTTTAATTTTTTTTTTTCCCTGGAAATACTGTTTGGTAGTGTAAGCTCAAAGAGTCTTACTCTTTTGTGGGATTAGATGTGTCTGGGGCTTAAACAAACAATGAGTCAGGAATTGCTTCCATGGGTTAAGTGTAGCCCATTTGTATAATTTAGGCAACAGAGAAAACATTCAGTTTCAGGATAGAATGAAGAAATTATTATATCTTTCAGACGTCTACATGGACAAGTGGTTAAAGCTAAGGGGTATTTGTGGTCACAGAATGTTAAAATATATTTCTTCCTCAAAATGCTACTCTGCGGAGAGTGTGTTACCCCCACCTTCTCTTCCCCTTCTCTCAGGACCGTATGGAAAGAACAGTCCTTTGCTTTTCCTGAGAGCAGGATATGCTTTGTTAGCCTTTGCTGACTTTAAAAATCAAGCACTTTTTCTCCTCTGCACCTGTCCTCATAAATAAAACACTCACAGTACTTAGATGTAGATAAATGTATGTTCGATCTGTATCTGTGCCATAACTAAAGGAAAAATGTTCTTCTACTTTTATTTCTACAATTTCAGTGAAAAAAGTAGGGTTGTATTATACAGCTGCAAATGAGAAAGGAATGCTACCAGTGCTGAGCCACAAAGTTGCAGCTAGGAAGCTTTTATAATGCATCACTTGTCTACAAGATAGTTTGCATCATCTTATGTACATGGAGTAGTGACAAAGGTATAATTCCTGATCTTTTTTTTCCTAAGCCTAGTCTGCTCAAGAGTTAAAAATAATATAACTCCTCTCTCTTCTGTCCTCAATCATAACTTTATATCCAGGAATGACCTTTAATATCCTGTCTTGAAAGATATTGAAAACAAGTGTGTGACATAAGCCAATAAAAAGTTGTATAGGTTATAAGCAAGAGATAGTATAGAATCAAGTTTCCTAATGCCTATTTCTACTAGTTCTGACCCAGCCAACCTTAGTAAGGTGGGTTCTCAGCTAGTAAGACATCCTATTTTGAAGACAGTCCTAGAGTTTCAAGATTAGCATGCAGCAAAAAATTACATTAAGATAATATTATGATATGAATATGCTGAAAATACTGTGAAGTCTATCTGAAAAAAAAAAAAAATCACTGGGAATCATAATTTAATGTTTCCTTAAGAAAATGTAATCACCTGGTAGAAAACACATAGGTGCAGAAGGCTGACAGTGGCCAGAAATGTTCCATCCTGCCTTCCACAGGAACAGAGCCACGTCTGTATTTCATACTTCTAAAACACATGCTGTTACTGCCTGAAGTAGCCTGGATGCTCACAGGAGTTTGCCCTCTGTATGCTCTGATGTGCTGTGAGAACCTTACAGGGTGTGCAGGGAGAATTAGTCTCTCTGCTGTTTTTGTCCATAAAGCTTAGGAGATTCAGCTGAGATGCAGCTGAAATTACAGCAGATCTGTGGTTGAACTATGGGCAGACATAATACATACCTCTGAATGTTTGCCAGGCCCAGATTGGCATTGGTGTTTGCTCCATGTAACATTTAATTTTCTGTGGGGTTGTGTAGGGTGCACAGTAGCAGTTTGTTCTTTCCAGTTTTCATCTGAAGGATTCTTAACCCAAGGGATTTATTTTATTGTGTGTGTGCATATTCTTTTTATACTTTTATACTTACACCATAACATTGAATGACATAAGTTTGTCTGAACCTGTTAAAATATTCAGTTAGTGCCATGTGATTTAACTTGAGTTTATTGTCAATATAAGTGGGTCCAAGCACAGAGTGGAAGGCAAACATCTGTCTTATTTCAACATTTAAGTTGATCATAAAAATGACAAGAAGGAGTCTCATTCATCTTCTGCTCTGTAGAAAGCTTGGTCATCTTACACATCTTAGGGCAGACCTCAGAGCAGGACAATCCTGGAATGTTAAAACCCACAGTAAATAAATGATGTGATTATTATGACAGTGTGTATTCAGGGGTAAGAAACTGTGCCCTAGCCTTGGGATAGGTGTGAAATGTTGATAGATATCCTGCCAGTAGGTTCAAAGGGACTTGAATTAGACTGTACAGAATAAAACATTTGTCCCAGCTGACAGAAAAATATATACATATCCCACCTAATTTTTCATAAAATGTTTAGTAGTCTTACATCTGCATGATGTAAATTGGTATAGTCCCACGACTATCACTTTGGTGCTATATCATAATACATTTAGGTACATATTTTGTAATGAATCTGTGCATAAAACATAGATTAAATGATGCCAGGTAATGTTTCCTGACACTGGAAGCCTTTCACACATGCTGTTGTGTCATAGAATAATAGAATATTAGGGGTTAGAAAGGACCTCTGGAGATCATTGAGTCCAACCTGTCAGTGAAGAACCAACTAGGGCATGCCACACAGGAACACATTCAGATGGGTTTTCAGTCTCCAGAGAAGGAGACTCCTCAGGCTCTCTGGGCAGCCTTTTCCAGTGCTCTGCCACATAGCACACAGCAGCTCCAAGATGCAAACTCTTCAGGGTGAAGAAATGTACAATTTGTGTTTCACAAACATGAGTACAGAAGATATTGAGAATTAACATGTGTAGAAAGTGATTGGTTTATGAGAAGGTTTTTTGGCATGGCATTTGAGAAAAGTTTAATTTCCATTCACAGGGTTATTATACCTCCTGTGCTGGAGAGAGCAGCTGGAGGGTATGGGGATGTGCTGAACAGGATCAATGTTTTGAATGGCAAGACCTTTTCACCTTTTGGGGAAGGACAGATCTCATCCCCTAATTATACTGAATTATAAACAAGGTAAATAGAGTGGAAAGATGGAGAGCCAGGCTGTTTTAAGACTGTGGCATAAGCATTAAAACTGTGCAGAAGGATGGCTGATCAATTATTAAAGAGAAGGAGAGGGAATGAAAAGAAACAGGGAAGAAATATTTGCTACAACTAATAATGCAGAAATCATAACACCAAGCTTGCAGAGGGGTTACAGTAGAACCTTTGGACAAGTTTTGAGTTTTTCCCTGTGGAAAGCCCATGCTTGAGCAGAATCCTGGCAGAACCTGTGACCCCATGGGAGACTCATTCTGGAGCAGCCCGCTTCTGAAGAACTACACCCTGTGGAAAAACCCATGTTGGAACACTTTATGAAGAACTACAGCCCAAGGGTAGGACCCATGGAGAAGTTTGTGGAGGAGTGTCTCCCATGGGAGAGACAGACCCCATGCTGTCACAGGGGAAGAGTGTCAGGAGAAAGGAGTGGCAGAGACAATATTTGATGAACTTCCCACAACACCCATTTCCTGCCCCTCTGAGCCACTTTGGGGGGAGGAGGCTGCAAATTTTGGAGTAAAGTTGAGCCTGGGAATAATGGAGGGGTGACAAGAAGATGTTTTTTATTATTTGGTTTTATTTTTTGCTACCTTACTCAGATTTGCTTGGCAATAAGTTAAATTAGTTTCCCCAGCTCAAGTCTCTTTTGTCCATGATGTTAATTGGTGAGTGATTTCTCCCTGTCCTCATCTTGACTTCTGAGCCTTTACATTTTCTCTCCTGTGTCCAGCTGAGGAGGTGGAGTGCTAGAGCAGTTTTAGTGGTCACCTGACATCAGACAGGGTGAACACATCACAGAATTTTCTAGAGGAAAATTGTATAAAAATTGGGAAAAAGTATCTTAAAAGGGTGTAACTGTATATACCAGACTGAGTTACTGCTGCTTTCTCAGTCGTACAGTTCCAGTTAGAAAGAGAAAAGATTGTTTCATGGAAGATGAAATAGATTAGGAATTTTATGCTTCCCAGGTAAGTAGAGACGGGTTAAGGACACCCTAGTGGCCTTTCCACTTTTATTTTGGGTAACATATATAGTATTTAGTTGTTGGAGTAATCTCCATAGCTAGCTGAGAGATATGGAGCATGTGGAATTCAGGGGAAATTTAAAAGCAAATGAAGGCTAAAGCTAGATTTACAAAGCCTTTGATGATGAAAGGCTGGGTAGGCTTCTCTTTTTAATTTAAAGGATATAAAGCAAGGAGAATGTAAAGGGACATATTAGGGATATGCCACCATAGTGGGGGACAGGCCTGTAGGGACAGTGCTGGCACATTGAGGGTAGCTCAGACAAGATACAAGCAATCTCTTTCAGGAATAAATCATTCTTCCTGTTCAGCAGCAGGGTTTTTTTTAAAAGAGCTGCAGGTTTTCAGGCTTTGGCAAATGAGAAACAGGACTTGCTTGAGAGACCAGCAGAAAAGATGGATGTTCACATAGCTTTTCTATCAGCAAGAAAGTGAACTTCCCCTGGGGCTAGGAGGATGGCTGAGGAATTTTATCAGAGATTCATTGATCCTCTTTCTGTGGTGTTTTCAAGGGCTTTCAACGATATCTTGAGTGTCTTTCACATTAGGATCTTTACCATATAAAGGCCTTTGCATTATTTTTCTCCTATGGTAAGAATAAAGATTTAGAGAGTACTTTATATTGGAGACTTACTGCCTATTTGAAATAGATTATAAAAGTTTTATTCTATTTTAGCTAAGAAACTGGGAAAGAAAATAACAAGGCAATTATTACTTCTCAGTCACTCTAATATCTTTAAAGGTCACATACCGGCAGGCACTTTGTGTAGTTTGTGGGAATTATTCTAAATTGCAGGAAAAGACAAAAAATGTACTAGGCTTGAATCTAACCAGAGATTCTGGACAGAGAGAAAAGTATCTAAAATATCTCATGCGGATTATCCTATAGCTTATTAACTTGCATTGCAAATACCTTTTGGTTTAATGAAATGTGTTCCATTACCTTTTCTAGTGTTTTTCTCTGATTCTTTTGTTGCATGGGAGGTATGAATTTAAGAGGAATTTAGTCACTCAGGTGGTGGGAGAGAGCTTTTGTAATGTCCCTGAAAACTGTCACATTTACAAATGATATTATAATAATTACTCAAATCTATGTAAATGTGTATATGTGTCCATACATACATGGATAGATACATACATTCATATACGTAGATACCAGTTTTCAGCATTAACATTCATAGACTATACAGAAAGAAGGCAGTGATTAATGTGAGTAAAAGTGTGACACTGGGGTGTTTATTGTGGAATACGGGCCAGATGAGCCTGTTTGCTTTGGTTTTGATTTGGTTTCTTAAGGTTAACTGATTTTCAGCTATGATTCAATATATAAACTGAAATGAAAGAAACTTTTTTCTCCTGTCAGGTGAAAGTGGAATAGATGAGTCTTGACTTTGTCAGGAAAAGATATTTTAATTAAACACTTTACTCTCTTTTTGTATTTGTGTGACATATATGTAACCTTCCATCACAGGTCATTCCAGATGCTCTGAGGCAAGAAATGCAACTAAATGGAGATCTTAACACATCTGGTAGATAAGGTATCCCTCTGTTTTTCACTGCTGGCCATATCAAGAAATAAACCATTCTACTTTAAAGTGATAATAACATAACTGGAAAGGGAGAGGACTAAGTTAAGTAGCCTGTACCTCATCCATGACCTGTTCTGGAAGGGTTAGTGACAGGGTAAGCAAGTGTCTTTCTGACGATCCTCTTTGGTTTTCTAATCTTCGGTACTCTTGCATAACTGAAAATCTTGACTTTTGTAGAGTTTGCTTTTTACATTCTTACTATCATGGGTTTTATTAGTAATATCATAGGTGTTGTTCAGATGGAGGTAAAAGACAGAATTTGCTTTATACTAAAGTGCAGTTTGTTTATAAAATGTTTCGGTTCTTAGTAGTGACTGAGGAAATTCAGAAGAAGCTTGGAACATGAATGCTGGATTCCATCTCTGTGGAATTTAATAGAATTAATTTTATTTTTAGTCTTAGAAATTAGGGATGTGAAAGACCTACATGTTTTCGTGTAAGTAAACAATTTAATGATTCATTTTATCTCTTTTGAAGTCTCCGTAATAAAGGTAGGAAGAGGGATGAAGATAAAAGAAAAGGGGCATGAGTACTTTCAAGTACAGTCAAGGTCTGGCAGTGTCAGCTAACACTCAGCTGGGACATTCAGTATCCTTCCCTGTATCTTTGGTGCCTTTTCCTGAATATTTATGTAACATTTTTGTTTTCTATTAAAGCAGTATTTGCAGTTTGAAGTTCTATTGATCAGCTTGAGAATGTACTCTAGTGTTAATAGTGTCTACTTCCATCTCTTTGGAGTTTTACATTATGCTATTTCTAGATACTTTAGAAAGAAAAGTCTCAAATTTAACTCAAGTTTTTATCCAGATAATTTATAATAGAGACCAAAGTAACTCTCAGACATATTTGGAGGTCTAAGACCAAAAGTCAATATATTTCACATCACTTGCTATTTAGGATTGCCAGACTCACTTCAAGTTCATACAGTAGAGTGCAGCCTCTCTGACTAAATTAAGCAACTAGAGTAGATAATCTGAATACAGATTTTTTTTTTAATGACATTTTTATCCTCTTTTGATATATCACACAAAAGAGAGAATAATTAAATGTACCTTCTGCCTGTCAAGCTGCCACTATAAGGCTCTTGACTTTCACAATATTTAGTACAGATCTAGGATGACATTCAACAGTTGTTGCTGCCTAGGACACGAAGAGTTTTTCACCAGAAATTAACTTCAATAACAGTATCTGAAGCAATTGCATTTATTGTCCATATCCTGATGGAATAAGGTCACCTGTGATGAAAGAAAAACAAGAGAAGGAAACTGAAGTATTGTGCTAGATTTCTGCAGTTTAAAATTTAGCAGTGTTATGTCCTTGGCCACTGAACTATAAACCTATAGGTCTGTAGTGGATGGAGAGTGCAGTACACTGTCAATCACAGACTATAAGGCCTATCTCACTATTGTCTAGCTTTACATGCAAATGCTATCTTTTAATGAGATCTTAGCTATTAGAAATCCTTCCAGGTTGTGCTAGGATTCCAGTTCTTCAGGCATTCAACTATTTTGATTACTTCAGCCTCTATCAGCTTATTGAATTTTTGGTCTTACATGGGACACCTCCTTGGTAAGGGAAAGGTTTGGCCAGAAGACTTCAGTCAGCCCCATATCTCAGCCACTTCTTCACTATGTGAATAAACAAATGTGAACTTTCAACTACTTTCAGGCAGTCTGGACATTATGATGCTAAATTTATTGTATCCCAAAATATTATTTGACCTTTGATATAGTGTAAATGTGTATTAAAATAGCATCCACAAGTCCCCACTGATGCGCTGGTTCATGAATGCCATACCTGAGGGTAATAAGAGACAACCGCTTTGCTTGGGCAAATTGCTATTAAATAGAAAAGACAGTTCCTCATGTCTGTTAAGTGCTTTTCTCATAGTCCTTCTATTGGTTTGCCCAGGGTCAGGGCTTTTCTGAGAAGAGCTAAATATTGAACCCAGATTTGCTGAGTCCTTATTTAGCATCTTAACCATAGTGCTATATTTTTTTTCCTTTCACAGCCAGAATATTTGCTTTCCATTTTTCAGAGCCTGCTTTAAAGAGAGGCTAAATTATTAAATGAAGGCATTAACATTTTGAAAACAAAAAGCTCAAGGACACACATGCAGTAGCTCTCAGCCTGCAGTGGTGTGGGTGGTGTATTTCAATTGATACTGTAAGTGCAGAATTAGCATAATCAACAATCATTACTCTAGAGTCTCAGGACTCTTTGATGCTCTTGCTGTGAGTAGAATGTGCTCCAGCATGCTGTGCTCCACTCACTAAGAAAATGAGAGATACAGAGAGACCACAGATTAATGATCTCCAGTTAGCCAGTTTTACTCTTGTAGGTAGCAGCACGTAGGTTCAAGATGAGGAAAAGTTCCAGTTCACATATTTGAATTTTAAAGGGAATATCTATCCTTTGAGTATATGCTAGCACAATCCTCACTGCAGTGTAACAGAGTACTATTAATGAAATCACTGCTGGCTTTTTATATATTACTGCTGTTGACATTTTTTGCAGCTGTTAGAGAAATGACTCAAGGCCTCTAAGTTCTCAGTCATTTTTCATTTATGGGATATTTTCTTCTCTGCACACTCAATTCTGACTTTTGTATTTATTAATTTCTTATTGTACCTAAGGATCGGAGTGATATTTAATAGGATTTTTATAGTCTTGCAGAGAGATTAGCTTGTTATCTGAAATTGCCTTTACTGACCTGATGTCTATTTAGACAGGTCCAAATTCCAACATCATATATCCAACATACCCTCTTTCATTTAAGTTTCTTCTTAAGTTTCTTCTTCTTCAAAGGCTTTTTTGCATGATACCTCTAAATTTTAAAGTTTTTGATCATTTGTATTTATAAGGCAGATCTAGAGCCTACAGTGTTTACTAGCAGTCTGAGTAACGGTGGTACACAGTCAACTGCAAATACTGACATTTTAGATTTAGACTTTTTGCTTTCTGACCTTCACAATATAAACTGATCTTGTACTTCGAAATCTTCATGAGCTACAGAAGAAGCTTCTGTTCCTGAATAGTGTCAGTGAGATTAAGATGACACTCAAATATACACAGAGGAATATATTTAATAACCTTTAAATAACCTCAGTATCTCTGTGCTTGAAAGAATGGAATATCATGACTTCTAATGAATCAAAAATTCTTTTTTTGTTGATTCAGCTTCCTCAGTGACTTGGCAAGATTCTTCAAATTGGCAGTACTAAGAGATTACAGTCCACTTTGAAATTAGCAGAAGTACTTTGATATTGCCTGATCATTTTTGTCCTATCCAAATGCTATGTTCTACCTTTCAGTAGTAATTATTATATAATTCCATGCATGTCAGGTTAGAATAGTTAATAGAACTAAATGGCTCATTTCCCTCTTTCCTTCATTTAATCTCCAAGGTTTATTACCCCCAGTAAAGAGAGAGAAGGATGTCCATTGCCAGAAATCGTCCACAGTGTTTTCAAATGAGATTGCACGGAGGTGTATAGATTTTTGTATAATTACTCAGCTACATTTTTTCTGCTAACCTTTATTACTCTTGCTGCTTTTGATCTCACTAACAGCATTGTTTTAGAGGATGAGAGATGCTTTAAAATGTTTGCTTTCTGAATCAATGCACATAGACCTGACAGAATGGAAAATGAGCCTTTTCACCATCCTTGTGTTCTCTAAATAAATGGAGCTTGATTCTGCCTGTGCCAAGTCCTTGCTCAGGGCTTGATTTCCTTGTCTACCAGTCTGGGTGCCACAGGATGACTCACATCCCAGTGTAACCTACCTCTCCAATGGTCTGGACACATCAGTGTTACATATGAGCTGGTCCAGCTCTCCTTTGTGGGCCTATGACTGGAGAGGTCTTTAATGCCATTTCATTCTGAAATGTCATAAAACCAGAGATGTCACAATGTGCTTACAATGTTTTTATGGAGAGTTGGGAAGACCATATGTCTCAAAACGTGGTATGATGGCATGTGGGTGTGTTAGAGGATAGAATGGTTCCTGGGCTAGTGCTGGAGGACATCAGAGAGTGTGTAACGAAGCACACCATTAATTACTTTAGCACAACACTGCAGTTCTGTGGTGTAGAGCAATCCCCATCCATTCCTGGTTTTGACTCAAAGGAACTACTGAGTGAAGAGGACAATCAGGTCATAAAATGCCTCCTATCTTGAGCTTAGATAGTGAAATAGACACATAATTATGGGTAAAGTTTGCTGTATAATATTTTTCATTATAAGTCTATTATAACTTTCCCAAACACTGATATTTTAGGTGTAAGCTTTTCCATATCTTGAGTAGTTATTTTATTTTAATGCTTCAGTAAAAAAGTCTCAGTCATTTAAAATGAAAATTAATTTAGGAGAAGAAAAATGTTTTTTTTTTCTTATAAATAGTATTACAATTTGTTTCTTTGAAGTACTCTAGTGCCTTTAGGCTTCGGAGCTGGAGCAGAGCAATATATTTGTCAGGGTGCTTTTCTTCTATGTTCCTGAAAATACGCTTAGTTTGGAACAAATTATTAGACTTTGAAAAGCCACAGGTTCATATACAGCAAAGCATACTGCCAAAAAGCCTGCTGTTGAATTTTCTTCACTCTCAGGTGTAGAGAAAGTTGCCAAGCCTGACAGAACTTGATATATGACTGTGGTAGTGCAGCTGAAACCATGCCTTTGTTACTGGGGCAGCAGAGCTGTGCTGGGAGGTATGTGTTTCAGGTCTTTCTTGTGGTTTTGCTAATCATTCTGGATTCATCACTGCAAGACCTCATCTATCTACTTCAGATAGGATGGTTGAGTGGTTTCATAGATATTTTGTCTGTCCCCTCCTGTCCCCCATTCCTTGGTAGTTGATTCACACAGAGAAGAACTTACCTTCATCAGCTATGCTGTTCATCAAAATCTCTTGGTCTAGACTTATGGTTTAAAACATCTGAATTAAAATCTATTGACTTCCAATGTCATGCTCAAATATGGCTTATTTGCAAGGACCTATTATTTTTTAAGCTTCCTTTTACTTTCTCTTCTTTTACTTATCTTCTTATTTTACCCCCAAAGCTGAGATTAAATATACCATCTTAATTCAGACATTATATTTATGTACTGATAAACTATTAATTGTCCTCATTATATTTATTTTTTTTTTCAGTGCACAGCCTGGATGCTGAATGAAAAACTGAGCAGTAATGAAAGCAAATATAATTTGTTGTTGAGATGAAAGCTAACTAGAATCTCTGAATTTGTCACTATTTTCTAGATAATTTTATTTAAGAATTTACTAGAAGTGTAAGGATGCTGAACTGAAGCTGCAAAGTGAGTTTGTGTAATTTCCTATTTTCTGTGTGCTTGCCTTTTTAGTTGTGGTGAGCCATGAAGTATTTAGTTTAATAATTACATTTAAAAGAAAGTTTTTACAGAGCTACACAGTGCCCACACCCGTAAATACATTTAATTGTCAAAATTGCTGAACAAAATATCTCCCAGGAAGAGCTTTACTATTACAGTTTTCACACTTCAGCATCAATTATGTAAATAGCAGACTCTGAACCCAGATATTACTTATTTTCCAGTGATGAGGTGAGTTTTATCACTCCTTATCACTAAGGCATTAGTCACCTCCTGATAATCTAGGACATCTGTACCTGGGTCAAGATAGTCTGTTACATCTGTACTTGAGTCATGGCCAACAGTGGGGTGATATCAAACTTCAAAGGGTGTGGATCTGTGCATCTGGAAAAAAATACCAGAATGTTTTTACATCTAAGATGGGACAGGGTGAAAAAAATATCTGATGAAAATCAATTATCTCAGATCCTATAAATATTGATCCCAAAGTGAGACCCTTTGAGCTTTCCTGAATTGCAGTGTCCCTGAGTGAGAAGTCCTTCAGGCACAAACCATGTAAAGTTTCAGGACAAAAGTCAGACTTCTCAATAGTCAGTTATCATCAGCTGGGAATACTAAAGCATTGTATTTGCTCTAAACTTGAGAAGAATTAATTTTTAACTATAGGCTAGCTTGTCTTTCATCCATCTCTCTTACCTATTTCTTTGAATATATAAATTTGTTTTGATGAGTGTGGATATATATATATTCCACTGGATCCAAGTAACTCTGTTTTTATGCTCTGTATTTATATTTGTGCATATATATTTTTTTGATTAAGGGTACCTTGCACCAAGTTAGTGTGAATCTTATCATTATTGAATCTATAATTAAGTCACTCTTTTGATTATAACATATTCTACTGAATCACCTTGTTCATTTTAAATTGGTTCATGATTAAGTGCTGCTAAAAGTCAACCTTTTGATCTACCTCTCACCATCAATAAATCTTAAATTGCTGCTAAATTATAACCCTGTCAATATTTTCACCTGTGACTGTCTTCTCATATGTTCTCAGTCACACCACACTTCTAAAATATTCTCAGCCACATCATATTATGAATACATATTCATCTCTTTGTGTTTGGAAGTGAAGACAATATTTTACACAATTAGTAATACCTACTATAAGCTGCTAAGTAGCATATCCTCATAATGTGACAAGTAAGTATATTGTTAGCTAACACGGATAGTGAAATATCATTGTGGGAATTAAATGATGAGATGAAATGGTCCATGAATTGGAAATGTGGGTTACAGTTCCTTAGGTATTATAGACTATATCACTAATGAAGCAATTTGTTCTGTGTCCACTCACATTTCATTTGCTGCCATCAAGAATTAAGAGATGTTTTAGTAAGGTCATTCCAGATTAGCTCTTTGTCTTTGGAAAGATCTCATTAAAATACAGAGAAATTCTAATTTCTAGTCAAGATAATGTTAATTCAACAGGAGAATAAATACTGAGGAAGCAATCTGTGCAAGAGAAATGAATGTTAGTGACTTTGCTTTTTTTTTTTTTTTTTTTTACTGGAAGTAACTTACATGGAAAGACAACCTATTGAAAATAGTAGCAAGTCATGTTACTGTAAGAATTGGCTGGACACCTTGGCCTGGTTAAAGAAGCGTGTCTTGTTGTCTGAGCTTTGCACAGAAGTGCAGACCCATAAATAAATTGAATAGAAAATAAGATTTCTCCCTTTGCTGGTTGTCAGTATTGCAGCTAAACGAGAAAGTAATTTCTCCAACCATCATGCATTTACTTCCTAGTCATCCTTGGAAACTTGTAACAGGGAAGAGCACTGTAATTGACATTTCATTCTAATATACTGGCTGCTTTGCCTGAATTCTGACTGTCTGATAAAGCTCATGGAAATCCAGAGTCTCATTATGTCCTGAACAATTTCAGTCCAGCCCTGTGGCAATCTAAGTGCTTAACCAGCAAAATAGGAAAGACAATATTTGGGGATTCTGCTTTCCAAAATGCACAAGAACAGAGTAACTGAAATAATCAAGTTGTCCCTGTATAATAAAATTCTTTTTCAACTTACAAAGCAGAATGAAGGAATTTAAAAAGAATATATATGCCAGTTTAAATAAGTAAAGGCACAGGCATGAATATATCCCAACTATAACTTCACTGAAGTTAAAATTCAGATAAATTTCATCATAATATCACATTTTTTAAAGGAGAAAAAACCCACACTGATCTTGTCTACAAGAAAATGTGATGCACATCAAATCATTCCTCAGGTCATATTTTCTGAATAGATACGAATAATATTACACAGACTAAGGTATTGATCTTGCAGGTCCTCTAGAAATGAAGAGTCATGTCTTGCACTTGTTCTATTTTACCATTCCATCATGTTTTCATTCACATGGGCTTCTTTTCTTGAGAATGCATTACTTATATAATGACTCTGAAAAATATTCATTTTTTCAGCTTGCTTTTTCTGTGCATGTGCTTTGTATCAGAAGTTAAAAATGAAGTTTATCTGACAGGATAATTATGCAGATGTTAAGATTTTGTATTTCTTTGTGGTTTTAAAATTTATTTTGATTTGTATAAATGTCATGGGTTTTGTTTCTTTGTTTGTTATGTTTTCCATGCTAATCTTTTCAGTAATGGCATGGTCATTGGACAGCTGTTTTCCACTCAGCAAAATGCCTTATTAGCATTTGGCCACTAACCATGGAATTTTCACATATTTGGTTTTTTTTTTTTTTACTGTTCACGAGCAAATTGGGATCATAAAGTCATCTCATTCCTAATAGACGGAGCAAGAAACTCCCATAATCACTAAAACATAGAAACTTTCAAAATAACTCCTGGAACCAGGGTTACTCCCAGGTCTTGAATTTCTATGTCAGGCTGGAAAGCATCTCAAAAGTCTGTCAGACAGATTGCTGTGGAGGTGAGCATGGGGACTGGGTTTCTCACAGGTTCCATGGGGTTTTCCTTAGAGCTGAGAATCCTGAAACACCAGTGCTGGAGCTCCCTTCTCATGAGTGTGACTCAGGGTAGTGGGGTGAACATAGAGATGTCTTTGCCTTGTCATTCCTTTATTATGCCTCTGAGAATAAATGCCTGCTAGTAAACTAAAGGTGCTCAACACTGTTCTCCAGCACCAAGGTCAAAACAGGCATAAAACTACCTGTAAATAAAACATTCAGCTCCTGCTCTGCAGGCAGGTCTGGTGAAGGTCTCTTATCCATGCTAACCCCTGAACTGTGTCCAAGAACTATTTTGGACCATGCCAATTTATCCAGACAAGACCAGGGATGGTTCCAGGGAGCTTATAGTGTAGACTGACAAGATCCACTGCATGGGGAAAGTGTCCTTCAGCTGTATAACCTGGGAGCACATGCTTAGACCTGAAGATTTAACACTTTGATTCCAATATTAATTCATACTTAGACATTTTTGAAACATTTTTTTTCATTATTCTGAAATTATATGTCTATTATTTTCCTCTGTGCATAATTACAAAAAATAAAAGTGCATTTTACTCTAAAAAAAAAAAAGGGAAGATGTGCTATAGCCACTATTAATTACTTTTGAGGACATCACTCTGTCTCTTAGTCCTGTAACTTATGTGTCACCTTGAGCCCCCATTTCCTTAAGGGATATATTATGTCTACATTTTATTAAAAGCTTAATGCATGACAAACAACATCAGGGGAATGCACTGCTAGTCTGAGACATTTGAGTGGCTCAGAGGTAATGGTCCATGTGCATGCCTTACCTTGTGGAACCCTGTTGGGAATCAGAAGTTATTCTGGTGAGCTCACTCTTGTGTGAAAAAGAGATTAATATCTCATATTTATCTTGGAGTTTGAAGGGGAAGAAAATGCATAGAGGTAGTATGATGGATACTTGGTAACATCTCCCCTTGTGTTAATTTTGTTTGCATGTTTGATCCCTGTGAAGCAATTCTCTATGTCCATTTGTAGTCTCTTGACTTTGTTCTTTTTCATATTGTCTTCTTTTGTCTTCTCTTTTTCAGAATTAATTTCCTCTTCTTCCAAGAATTTCCATAGCATTTTCAGTACTACAAACTATCCAGTACTGTTAAGCTGTCAACTCATATGTCTGTTTGACTTGTGGTAAAATTAATCACTTTTTAAAGCATTTTGAAGAAGCTTCCTATAAATAGTAAGTTTTATTAAAAAAAAAAAATAAATCAAATATTCTGTATGTATTTTTTGCATTGCAGATTACAAAATAATCTTTAAAAGTTTCCATGGTGCCCTTGAAACACTTGACACCAGTCAAGGATCTTTGGTACTGGTGTCCTGGTTTGAGTTAGAACCGAGATAATTCTCTTCACTGATTTTACTTTTCAGTTGAGTCTCTTCTAACTAACTGTACTTTCTGAATTTAACAGTATATTTTCACAGCCAGTGTCTGCTTCCAGCAGAGATAATGTTTCATATTTACAGTTCACTATCAAGTAATGGTATGCAGATCAAGGTCACTACTAGAACTTGTGTAGTTCTATCAGACTGGATCAATATGCCTAGAATAATTGTATGAGATTCAGAAAGACCAAGTGCTGGGTCCTGAACTTGGGTCACAACAACCTCATGCAATGCTACACACTTTGGGTAGAGTGACTGGAAAGTTGCCTGGTGGAAAATGACCTGAGGGTGTTGGTTGACAGGTTGCTGAATATGAGCCAGCAGTATGCCCAGGTGGTCACAGAGGTCAATAGCATCCTCACTTCTATCAGAAATAGTGTGGCCAGCAAGACTAAGGGAGTGATTGTCTCTGTACTTGATACTGGTGAGGCCACACCTTGAATATTGCATTTTGTTTTGGGCACTTTACTACAAGAAGGACATTGAGTTGCTGGAGCATGTCCAATTAAGGTGGTGAAGGTTCTAGAGCATAAGTCTTAGGCAGAGCAGCTGACAGAACTGGTGGCTTTTTCCTGGAGAAAAGGAAGCTGAGGAGTGACCTTCTTGCTCTCTACAGTCCCTTGAAAGGAGGTTGTAGCAAGGTGGAGTCAATCTCTTCTCCCCAGTAACAAGCAATAACACAAAAGGAAATGACCTCAGGTTGCAACAGGAGAGGTTTTTCTTCACTGAAAACACTGTGAGATATTGGAACAGGCTGCCTAGGGAAGTGGTTGAGTAACCATCCCTGGAGTTACCTGAAAAAAAAAAAAAAATAGATGCAGCACTTAGTGACATGTTTTAGAGGTGACTTGTCAGGGCTAGGATGCTGGCTGGACTTGACAATCTTAAAGGTCTCTCCCAATGAAAATGATTCCATGAGTCTATGGTTTTGTGGTGGAGTTGACAGTGGTAGGTTAATAGTTGGAATGAATGTTCTTAAGTCTTTTCCAGCCTAAACAATTCTATGATTCTATATATGTTATGATTCTATATATGTTATAGCCTTTCATTTCTGTACTCTGGGCTACTGAATGAAAATGTGGAGGATTTAATTGTTTATTAATTAATAACTCAAATTATCAATTCTAGAAAATGTAAATCAGTTTTAAATGTACCACTTTCACTCTAAAAACATAAAAATCAGTAGTGTTGCTTCTGACTTACATTTAAAATTGTCATATCCCAGATATCGCTACTTCATATGCTCAATTTTGTCACATTGGTAAAGTTTGATTCTAGAATATCCTTTTAAAGTAATACAATAATATTCATATTAT
>JAOEGS010017811.1:24770-48270 GCA_025447755.1 Corythornis vintsioides
GAGCTATTCCAGGTGAGGTTGGCCAAGGCTCTGAGCAGCCTGGGCTAGTTGAGGGTGTCCCTGCTCACTGCAGGGGGCTGCACTAGATGTCCTTTGGAGGTCCCTTCCAGCCCTAAACATTCTATGATTCTACTCTATATTAAATTGATTTTTGCTTCAAAACATTCTTGTACTTGTCAGCCTCTCTAATGTATACATTTCTCAGCCAGAAATCTGGTATGTATTGCTGCTTTATTTACAGTTTCAGAGTTGCTTTCTCAATCATCACCCTGCTTTCTATTCTTTACTAATGTAAGAGATGAAGCACCTGTGTTTAACAGTAAAGCAGTTTTCCCTCTGAGAATTAACATTTGCTGGTGGATGTATGCAGGCATTTAAACATACAGGGATAGTGTGGGGGATAAAAGTCAGGTGTAGTAAGATCATCATGTGCAGTAGACACAGAAATTTCAGGCTGGATCATTGTTTCAAAAGATCTCAGCTGATTCTTCTAGGAAAAGGCCTGAGATAAATCCTCTGTGACAGTTGTCTTCTGCCTCTTTTCTGAGCAGTTGCATTTGCACTAGGTTCATTTTCATCCTCAGGTGAATCAAATCAGTCAAAATGAAAGATGTAAGAATGAGGTGATTGTCAGGTATTAGTTAGAAGTAGCACTTCAGTGACAGTCCTGGTAATTTTCTCCTTCATTTGCATTCTGTGTGCTTCATCCTTCATACCTCGCCTGTGTGTATTTTCTAAGTCATTACATGCATCTGTTATGCTTATTCTGATGAGGAAAAATATCTGACAAATTGCTAACTATCTAGTGTCTCAGGAGTCCATCCTTAATGTATAGTGGGGTCTGCTTTTATTACTTTTATTACTTATTAAAAAAAAACCCATGAAAATGCTACTCAAAGTAAAGAAATTTAAATTTTCATTCCTTTTATGGTGGAATAAAATCTCTTAAATGTTTTTGAAATATGTGCATGTTAAAAAGGTCTGTATTACACTTTCTCAGCAACAGCTTACTCTGTGCTTTCCATGCTGTCACTTACATTTATCCAGAAGGCACCTGTGTCTCTTGCCACTCCATGCTTATATGGTATTATACATGAGATTATTTTACTTCTCTGTTATTCTGTACTATACATTGACTATTCATTAACAGTACTATGGCTTCAATATGTTCTTCAGAAGCTAAGCTTTTCAAAAATGTTATTTCTAATTTTACCAATAATGACATTGCCTTAAAAAGAAAACATCAAAGCAATTGCTTTATTGACTCTTCAGTTAGTCTTCTGACCTGTTGCTCATGTCTTGTGTAGCAAAAGCAACAGTTACTACTTACCTAAGATGTGGAATACATGTTAAAACCCTAAGACACAATTTCCCTTCATGTTTTTGTGAAAAGGAATGTCAATATTTAACCTGTTGCTCTCGTGTTTCAGAATAGATACAGAGACCACTGCCAAATAATTAGTATGTAAATAAGTTCTTCACTGAACCTAGGATCAGAAGAAAATAAACTTGTTACAAAAATACATAAGCTTAGCTATAGCACTGGTTCTTTTAGAAAGCTTATCTTACATTATTAAAGCTTCTTTCATAGTCTCAGATAAACTAACTTTTCACTTTGTTTTCCTCATTCAAACAAACAGTCTAAGGCAGTCCTCCATAGTTGATATTTTTTTCTATCAGCATTATTCCAAGTATGTTTGTGTACTGACCTACTCTTTCCTAAGCACATTTGTGTCCTGACAATACTGTTATCTAGGAAACTCTGATACTTAGGCATCACTTAAACTGCAGTGGTATTTAGCATAGTTTTGCCATAATCTTTTCTAAGTTGGTTTGATATATCAATGTTTAAATGGAGAATATTCTCATGTAAATACATGGTGTATTTTGCTGTGTAGCACTCAAGATAACATCAAGTGTTTTGTTAGAAGGCAGTGGATTATTTGTGAGAGTGTCTTTATGGACTTTTTTGAGTGCTCATTTGGAGCAGTATAGATTTATACCATAACAGACACTGCACTGGCACAGCATATTGTAAGGTGGTGACTAGAATGTTAACTTGTACAAACTAGCAGTAGCCTCCAGGGAGTTGCACAAATACCTTCTGGCCTTAACAGATACTTATTCATGTTTTATACATACATAACATGAAACAAAATTAAGGTCCTTTGTATTGCACAGTGAAAATTAATCAAACTTTCTTCTACCTATTTAAACTTTAAAAATAGTTTGAAAAGATTGTCACGTTAAGTATATATTTTTTTTTTTTTTTAAAGAATTTTCTTATTTTGTTGTTTTATTTGATCTTCAGTTACTGTGAATATTCCTCATCCTTAAAATAGTACTTCAGTGGTTTTGTAAAAGATGTGCTACACTACAATCCTGGTCAACAGCATGTCCTAATTCAAATAAGTTTGTACAAGTGAGCCTGACATCTTAAAGTTGGAATAGATTTTCCTCCATGTCTTTGCTTTATTTTGTATTTTTTTATTTCTATCTGCCTCAGACCTGCAGATAGAAGCCAAACTGCTTTTACTGCTACTGTCTCTTGCTTTGCCTTAAAGGCTGCCAGACTGTCATGAGTCCTGGCTGCTACAGATATGTCTTGGTGTTAAAGCCAGATTATCATCAGTGCTTTCTGTGTTGATAAAATTATGTAGTAGTTGAAAAAAACTCTTGTCAAATTTTGAAAGCAGTCTAATTTCCCCACCCTATAAACCTCTGTATATCTCTGTTCCTTGCTTTTCATATTTTTGGAGTTAAAGGGATTCAGAGAGCAGGAGAAGGAAAGTTGTCTTTTAAATAAATATTCTGGGGAAATTATTGTTTGAATAGTCCTGATTCTGCAACTTCAGAACTATTGAATACTTTTTTTATAACTGTCTTGGAATATAGATTTATTTGTTTTAATAGATGAAATTATTTCCATTTCTGTTATTCTTCTTGTTGATCAAGAAACTGATTATATAGAAAGCAATGTTATTCATTTAAAGGAAAGTATTAGATGTTCTGTAGTGTTTACATAGTACTATAGTACTTCAAGACTCACAAAAAGAGATATGTACTGGTTGGTAACCAGCTGAATGAGTCAGCAGTGTGCCCAGGCAGCACAGAAAGTCAAGGGGGTCTTGCCTTGTATCAGGAACAGTGTGGCCAGCAGGACTAGGGATGGGATTCTCCCCCTGTACTCGGCACTGGGGAGGCCTCACCTGGAGCACTGGGGGCACTTCTGGGCCCTGCTCTTCCAGAAGGATATTGAGGTGCTGGAGGGTCCAGAGGAGAGTGATGAGGCTGGGGAAAGGACTGGAGGGAAAGTCTTATGAGGAGAGGCTGAGGGAGCTGGGGCTGTTCAGCATGGAGGAGACTCAGGGGGATCTCATCGCTCTCTACAACTACCTGAAAGATGGTTGTAGGCAGGTTGGGGGCTGGACTCTTCTCCCAGTCAACCAGTGACAGAACGAGAGGCCATGGCCTGAAGCTGCGCCAGGGGAGGTTTAGGTTGGCCATTAGGAAGCACTTCCTTACAGAAAGGCTCACTGGACACTGGGATGGGCTGCCCAGGGAGGTGGTGGAGTCGCCATCCCTGGTGGTGTTTAAGGAAAGATTGGATGTGGCACTGAGTGCCATGGGCTAGCTAGGTTTTCTGGTGTTAGGTGTTAGGCTGGGCTTGATGATCTCAGAGGTCTCTTCCAGCCTCAATAATTCTGTGATGCTGTGTTTCTGTGATTTTTATTTTTAACCTTAATTATACTGGAAACTAGAGTTTAGAACAAAAGGGCAGTTCTTATTCAAGAGAAATAGTAATACAACAGTACTGATAGTGGTCTTGAAAACATCAGTGTTGTGAATTAAAAGAATTTGTGTAAGCTGCATTTGCATTGGCAAATACATTTGTGTGATTATTGAACTGAATGCTTTTCTTGAGGAGAGGAAATAGCCAGAAGGACTGAATGTATTTTGACATCTCAAAGCTTAGCTGATTAATTGTACTTGTGATGGCAACGCCGAAGTGAGAAGTGAAGCAGAGACCACAAAAGCATCAAATCTGAATAGGGCAAGTAGTTCTGAGAATGGCAAATGGCATCAGGACCTCTGAGTAATATGGATGATCACTCTGATAGATTCTGTCAGCTGGTAGACTCTGGTATTAAGTCATGAAGGCTTTATTCCCTATTGGAATCTGATACTAATAAAATGGAATAATGCTTTTTTCTTAAGTTCTTATCTGCAATATAAAACTAATCAAGTCTGATACTATTTGAAGCAAAAGAGGACTATAAACTTGAAGTAGCTTCTGTTTCATCTACAGCTTTCTTTTTCTGATAAACTATTTCTCATTTCCTGCACTTCAGTAAGGTGTAGAGATGCTTCTAAGTAAAACAGTGAATTTGATTCATGCTGCTAGTTTTGTTTTGTTGTTTGTTTTTTTTTTCCCATGGATATACATACATTTTGTTCATTTTTAATGCATTATATTCTATTATATTCTATGATATTCTTCTCTGTTCACACTTATACAAAACCTAGTGTTAAAAGCTGAATATGATGTACAGTTATAAACACTCAGGCATTGCTACGATTACACTTTCATAAATACTGTGCTAAAAAGACCACCTAGCTTGGATTGATACACATGAAGATACTGGAAACTGGCTATTGAACCTATATATGCAAAAATATAATAGGACAAATATATGGCCAAGAATTTAACAGTTGGACATTATCAGTACAGGCAAAAATAATTTGCTAGTTTGTGTTTGATTTAATTTTTAATTGAAATTATTTCTCTGATTTTCTGGGCTTTGCAGCATACCCTTAATTTCAAGTAGGTTGGCCTTTTGGTTACATGTATAATGCTAAAATGTGTGAAACTACATTACATTGTGAAATTAAAACATAGAAAAGTATTTTATTCCTTATTTCTTCCAAACACTTATTTCCCACAAATATGTTTCTATTTAAATTGTGTTGATAAAGTAGCCTTCCATAATTTCTTGATTAGTAAGGAATCTTTCAAACAGAATCTATAGGAACTTGCTGTTCTAATTCAAAGCAGGACACTCACTTTGCTTTATTGAATACAAGGATTTTATCTTACCATGCACATGACCATGGTCAAACAAAAACGTTTCAATATGGTGACCAAGAATTATGATTATTTTTTTTAAATTCAGATTAACAGCTCTTCTTCCTTAATAACAGCTCTCAGACTCTCATTCTGTACTGCATTTATCAGAAATAAAATGTAGAACATTTAATAATTTTTTAGATTGACGTTGTCAATCGTTATCCCATATTACCATAGAATTTTGAGAAAATGCTATATAAAGCATGAAAAATACATAAAATATGCAATCTGAAGTGCCTTTGAAGCAAGATAATACTGTTTTATTTTCCCATCTTTGGGGTGCTTTGTCACTGTCTGATACCTTTCTCCTTTTTTTAGTATATTTTGTCTATCTCTCTAAGCACTTTGATGTTAGTCTTTTGTAAGTGGCCTTTCTCTCCAATTACATGCCATTGTCTTTTTACTTGCAGTTGTTGAAAACCAATGTATTACTACTGACTTTAGATGCCAGTGTGTTTCCTTTCAGGAAGAGAGTAGTTCTTTGCTCTTGAAACTTTAGATGCAACAAAATCTACAGATCTTTTTTTGGTATGAGGAGCTAAAGTGTCATGAAGTAGCCATCAAAAGTGATCCAGAGATTATAATGCTCACAGATACAGATAAGCCCTCCTTCTTTCAAGTTTTTTATTTCAAAAGAAGAGTTGAGCCTGGTTAGTATTCCTTCTTCTGGTATGCCTAGAATGAAACATAGTGCTGAATTCTATGCACACACATGGCTCCAGGAGCAGAATATCCTCTTTTGATAAGCATTTGAGCTGGGAGATATAATTTGTCAAGGGCACATCAAAATCTAATGCAAAAAAAAAAGAAAAAAAAAAGAAAAGAAAAAAGGGAAATGCTTCTCTGATAAAAATAGCAAACTATTTCTCAGTAATATAATCCTGATGAAAGAAAATTCCTTTTCTCCTGAATTTGCAAAGTTAACGCACTAAATGAGTCTTTCTTCTTTAAGTGATGTAAAAACCTTACCTTTTCAAGGAGAGAAATATACTGAAAATAGGAAAGCAGGTCAAAAAAAGGTCATTAAATGGCAGAGAGGCAACTACAGTGCTATAGTGTTAATTCTTTGACTCAGTTCTTTAGCCCTCAAAAATAAAGGCAGGAGAGTCTATATGTTAATGTATAGACCTCTGATTGTCATTGATGAAAATGATTGAGAAACAAATTAAATTTTACTTGTCAAATAGATTTCTGTAAAACTTTCCAGTGGGTTCCATTAATAAGCTTGTTGCTTAGTTGAATTGTCTGCATTCTTTCTGTTGTTTTGTGGCTGGGACAGACAGGTTGCTTTCTCAGGCTATTGGGCTGAGCCTTCAGCATTTATTTCCTTAATTTTGGCATCAGTCTTCTAATAATGAGGTGAGAAGCCCTTCTGATTTACTCTTCTCCCATTAATATGTGTATCTATAACAGTTAAGATTTTACCAGGGGGGATGGCACACAAGGAGTACTTACACATTATCAGTTGCAGATGGAATAAAAAATAGTAGTCTTTTATAAGGATCTGGAGATGTTGCCTGTGACCTAAATTAATTTCTAGATTTATGGCAGAATCCCTCTTGGTTTTACTAAATCAGGCTTTAGCGCTTCAGATTTTATTTGAAATTATTTTTCAAACAGGCATAGTGGTTTATTGTACTGCACATCTCCTTAGTTGCTTATTTGGAATAATTGGCCAAATTTTAGAACAGCCTTTGAGTAACCCACTTGGTGCTTAATAATCAGATGCCACATACTTTGGTGAAATGGGTAACTGACTGACATGCTTTTGGACTCGTCTAAAATCTCTGTTTAGATTGAGTTGGAAGGTGGGAGTTAATTTTTGTTTTAGCAGTAAAACCTGGTTGAAATGATGCCAGATAAAATTACAGTAATTTTGAACTACAGGAAAAAAAAAAAATTGTTCTATGTGTTCTGTAGTTAAAGGATATGCAAGTTTTGTTTTGTTTTTTAATTGCACTCATGCTTGTGTGTTCCCTTTTATTGGAAGTAATTATGTTCATGCTTGATGTGGCTCCATTCCCTAGAAGTTTTTCTAAACTGTTCTGAAACAAAAGTTTTGAGTTTTTTCTTTTTGCTTTTTTTTTTAATGAACTTATATAAGTCTTCAGTATTGAACTTCAGCCCTTGCAGAAAAATATACAACTATTCAATAGTGATGAAGAGTCCTTGCTGCAAATGTGTACTCTTTCCCCCCACCCTCTTCCAGTGAGCACATTTATTTCATTTTCCTTAAGCTGTACCAGAATAAATTCAGTACTGATATATATCTGTACTTGACTCACTTGCATTAATCACTGTCTCTGTGCAGGTTTGATATTACAGTGGAACTTTAACAGTACTGGTGTACAATTATAAGAAAAATAATTGTGCTTTAAGTACACCATTGATCCAGACTGCAACTGGATATATAGAGAGGAATGCTGTTTCTCTTTGCTTGTATGGCTAAGACCAACAGTGTCACCTGCAGGTGAATCAAGTACAAATTTCAGACTCTCAAGATTCAGTGCTGTGTATTGAAAACAGGAAGATCTGGTTTAATAACTTTCCAAATAATATGTCATTTTTTTCTGCTTGTTATGAAATTAACTGCAAATATGTCATTAAAAATATTTTTAAGTGCTTGCTGAAACAATTTCAAAATAATTCCTTAATGTGTATGAAAGATGTTTATTGAGAATATTTTGCCTTTTTTTTTTAAAGCCAAAATACACTGAAAATGAGTGTGATTTATGACATTACCATTTGTTTCCTGTGTGTGTTTTTATAGGGGTGAAAAAATTCATTTTTTAAATCAATGATTCATCTTAATAAAAGTGTGATCAACTAATGGAAGTTTGTATAGAGAAGGTGGTTGTGGAGTCTTCAACTTATTGATACCCAAAACCCAGCTAGAGAGTCTTGAGCAGACACCTCTAGGTGACCCTATTTTGAGCAGTGGGTTAGACTGGAAGATCTCCAAAATTGCCATCCAGCCTTATCCATTCTGTGATTCTATGAAAATCTAGTTTAGTCTTTTTTCATGGAATTGCCTCTGTGATGTTTACTGCATATATCAATAAAAGATGAGCAAGGAACCATCTTGTATCCCTTTTTTTTCCTGTTACAAGGTACCTGTTAAATGATTAAAGATGACACCTTGTCAAATAAATTTCAGATTTTCTTTTTCAGTGATGGAAGGCTAATAAGGAATATGCTTTTCATTTTTTTTTAGATGTAAACAACATTAAAAAACCCTTAAAATGCATTGTCTGAATGTTATATCCTGAGTACAATGAATCTTAAGTAACAATAAAATATGCCTCAGTTGAAGTTCTTAATAGCAAAAACTTTGACATGGAAGTTCTTCATGGTATGAACTAACTACTCATCTGCAAATGAATAATTAATGATTTGATTAAAAACACAAAATATGATTATACAGTTTGGTCTCTGAGGCTTTTTTGGCACTATGTAATCTTCAGTAAAGCTTGTAAGAATATAATTTTCCAAAGTGTCTATTATCATTAATATTTTATCTGTGAAGAACTTGGATGAATGATTTACTTTTGTTGATTTTAATGGTCTTTTACAGCTGAAAAGGTTCTGTGCAAAAGGAATCCACGTGGCTATAAAATTACGAGTAACTGTTTTGCACTTCCAAATAGTTTAAGAACAGTAAATTTTAGAGGATAAAAAAGCAGTCTTTCACAGTTAATGCAAATGATGCATTAAGTTAGACTCTTCTCCCAGAGTACAATTTAAAGGTACTCAGAAGTCCAATTATCTTTGATTTAGATGTAAAAATTGCAGAATAACAGCTGTGCCTGCTGAGAGAATATTCTTCTGCAAAAAGAAAGCTTATTTGAGTAGAGTTGAGGACAGGTTGCTCAGAAAATGTTTGCCTCTTTTGGCTCCTTTTAATATTTAACTGGTTCTGGTCAGTAGAAAATGCAAGTGTATGATAAAATAGCATCAGAGCAATTTAGAGTTTATATCCTCTAAGTTGTCATTTAGCCTGTTACAGAATATGTTAGGGTTTTTAACAGTTATTGTGACTATTTCAGCTGGGAGGGGGGACACGCATGAAACTCACATATTATACTTCAAATTAATTCTTACAAATATTGCAGAATACCTTGAGAAATTTGACAGCATTTAAAAGTATATTTTTCTATACTAATGACAACTTTTTTTGTAAAAAATCTTTGATACTAAAGAATCAATTTACGTGCAGTAACGATATGGAAATATACTCTAATTTACAGTATTTAGGTAGGGTATATGTTGCATATATATGTTTAGAATTTAAATTTTTTAATGTATTTTTTAATTGAAGTTTTGTGTTCAGTGCAAATGCAGTTTTAAATGCAGTTACATGCACTAAGCTTATTTTAGAACTGTACAAAATAGTATGACAATCTGATTTGTCCTCCTGCAAATAAGTGCAACACATATATTCCATTACTGATAAATATTTATATATATATTCTAATATTCTATAAATATTCTATAAATAGAATAAATATTCTAATATTTATATATATAGTCTAATTTGGTTTTACAATACACTGATCATGGAGCTTTTCTCAACATCCTGGTGAATCTATTTCAGGGGTTATCTGTCTTTGCTGTTGGAAGATTTTTTTTTAATATTCTTGTTTTTAACAGAAGTCCATTTTCAACACAAATCTTACTCAAATTTTATTACCACTTCCCTTATCTGAATGTCTTTCTTACCCAGTCTCTGCTGTTTGCTTTTTGAAAACTCGTAGTTATCTCTGTTCAGTCACATTTATTTAACCTAAGCATCAGTTCATTTAAACTTTTCATAAAGGTCATGCTTCATTTATGTTTAGTCATTCTCATTTTTCATTTTTGGACTCTTGGTTGGTTTGCACTTCTTGAATTAAGTTGCTCAAATCCTAAGGTATTGCCCTAAGGTCATGCTGCTGCAGACCAGGGTGGAAGGTTTGTTTAGCATGTCCAAATAACAGCATTACTGTTCCAACGTTTCACCTTTTGGCAACAGCAAAGCATTTTTTTTAGTTCATGTGCAGACTGATCTATTCTTTTTCCTCTCTCTAGCTACTGTCTTGCAGTTGTTTTATATCCTGTATTTGTTGAGATAATTATTCCTACAGGTCACATTTATCCGTTTTGCTTTAGCTGTGTAGAAGGTGGTCAACTTGTCTAAACTGCTTTCAGAGACTACAAGAAAAATAAGTTTTAAGGCTGATTCATCTTCATAAAATGAACCTAGTCAACTAGCCTAAACTTTCCCTGCAGAACAAAGGAGGATTAAATTAAAACTCCTTTTCCTTACAGCTTTGAGATAAAATGAAAAAGGGAACAAACACACAAACCACCAAGCAAGCAGAAATAGTGCATTTCTCAGAAACCTCAGTGTACTTCCAAAAATTTATCATTAGTTTTTCCTTGTGAATTCTTCCTAGTAACCACTTTACCAACTTTAGCCCAAGTATTGCTATAAAGATGTTTAAAAACATACACAAATACACTCTACACTCATGTTTTGTTGATGTTCTACTGTGTGTCTGTTCTATATTAAAAAGGGGTTGGGGGAGCAGAAAATGCAAAATAACATTGGGAAGACTTGAAAACAAGCAGGCTGGATGCAGTGTCTCAAGAGACAGGCACTTGCTGGAAGTTGTCAGATCTGATTAAGGGAGCTATTGGCATCAATCAAACCTGACAGTGATATATCAGAGGTTAGTATAACTATAATTAGTGAACTGATTAACAGCAAAGAGGAAAAGAGGGTAATGTTTTGGTTCAAATTCCTTGAAAACATTTAGATGGTTATTTAAACTGGAAGGCTGAGTGGCTAATTATATGTCTTGCAATATAAGAGCTGGATTTCACAAAGCATGCAAGCTGTTCTTCCTAACTGTGGTTGTTAAAACAAGGTTTGTGCTGACTCAAAATGGACTGGGCTTTTTTCTACAAAAAAAACCCCAAACCAACCCAACTCCAAACAAGTAACACAGAGAGCAGATGCTCTTACACTACTCCTCAGTACAGATATTGTAATACTAATGTATATTATCTTCCATAGTCTCCTCCTCAGATTCCTAAGATTAATGTAACTACTCCACATACAAAGCTTTATATTCTTTTAGTAAGAATATAAAAACCTTCAGTGTTTTCACAGCAGCAGCAAAAAGGAATTCTTCCATCCAATTCATCAGCCTGACTGGTTGTCCTGAGTTTTATTCCAGTTTGGTTTGACTGCCAAAGTCTATTGTATTGAGGCTTAAAGGTAGTGGTGGGACTTAGACATTAATTTTGTAATCACTGGGATATTTAGGACTATGCTGAAAGCAGAAAATTTTAAATCCTAACATAGGAACTGAGATCTGTTAATCAAAGGAATTCATTCATCATGAGTTGCTAGGATTAAGTTATAAAATAAAACATGCTGAAAGAAGTTATGTTTCTTCAGTGAAAAATTAATTCACTGTTTGAATGAGTTCTAAGTGTTAGCTGTTACAATTTTGTTGTTCCCTTTTTGATTTCTAGACCTATTGCTGATTGATTAGTGGTGTTAACTTTGGTGTCTTACTAATTGATGCTAATATGCACCTTTGTTAGTCTTTCTAACATGAAAAACTCAGGTAGATACTTTTTCTAAGTGTAGTCTTATTATATAATGTTTCTAAGATGCTTTTATATATATGCATATCTATTTGTGATCCTGTACTGCTATTACTTGAGACCACAGATATATGTCAAGATTTCATGTCACATCATCTATTTACCAAATGGACATACTGCTCATCTGCTGCTCTTTGCTTTGTAAGGTACCTGCTTTGCTGGAGACATAATTCTGTTCTAACAGTGTAAAACACAGCATCAGATGGTTGTCTCCAATTTATGAAAAACAAAATGTTTGTATTCAGTATTTATTGCTTCCTACCTTCCTCCCTCAAATTCTTGTTTTCAATTGCTGCCCTCTGTTTTACTTTCTGTATGTTTATTCCACTCCCTGCCTGAGCTCCAGCTTACTTGAGGTTTTCTGAAATGCTTGAATAAATCATACAGTCTAAGAGTGCAATAAAAAAAGGAATAAAAACAGCATTATGGAAGTGACTTGCAGGCTGCTGCTCTTGTAACATGTTTTGATAAAGTTTTACCTTGGAGAGTGCCAAAGTGGTAAAGTGTCCCTCACGGGGTATGATATCAGGTATCTAATATTAAAATTTGTGAGAAGCTCCAAAGCATCATTGATTAGAATGATTAGAAGGGGAAAAAAATAAGAAATAGTGCAAAGCCACATCACAGCAGCTTTCCCTGTAGAATTGCAGAATATGCTGCATTCCAGTGAGAGGCTGCTCTGGGTTGTATGTAGCTGTGTGCAGTTTTCCATGTCTTCATTTCTGCACTAGTAAAGCTCTTGCAGTGCATTTGCTGCTACAACAAAGCACCAGGTAAGTGGTGATAGCACTAGCAAACTGTGTAGGTTGCCCACACCCCTTTGCCAGAGAGCTGTCAAAAGAGGAGTGCTGGCTGTGACTGAGCAAAGTTTCCTCCTGCATCAGCCACAGAGCCTTAAATACTGTTTTCTAAGTGTGCTAAGGGGAAATGATAGATGTGTTTAAAAGAGGGGGAGGAGAAAGAAGAGCAGTAGCAAGGTGAAAACAATAAAGAAGAGGGAGTTCTATTGACTGAAATCTCCAGAAGTAGATCTTTGAGAGAGTGTCTTTGAATGGTGACCAAAAAGCAGGAGTGGCTAGATCAGAATTCTTTATTACTATCCATCCATGATGAATCAACCTGCTGGAAAAAAAAACAACTTAGTAGGGTCACTAACCTAGAAGGAGGCTGGTTCCATGCTGTTCAAGGCTTTTTGTCCTTAATGTTTGTATTTCATATATGAAGTATGTTTTTTCTTTAACTGTACATACAAATTATGGCCTTAAAATTGCATAGTCTCCATCATCATCAAAGCACTTCAGAAAATACTAGTTTTTGCAAGGTTACTGAATTCCCATATATGGAGTACTGCTTTGTTTTATCACATTTAATTTCAGTAGAGTAATTTTTTTTTAATCTGCATATGATTACATTATTTCTAGTCCTTTCTAATCATTTTATGCTTTTAAAAGGTAAATTTGTGAAATAGTAAACATGCATTTTCCAACGGAGAATGTGTATTTCTCTTTTTTTCTAGGCTGTACTTTATCTGTTTAAGTCTTTTTACCTCTCCTTAGTTTTGGCTGTGGTATATTCATTCAGACTTTTTACTAAGAAGAGGAGTAACTCCAGCATCATTGGTTATTGTATAGGAGAGGCATGAGAGAAAGCCTTTACAGAACAGATGCTCACATAGCCACTGGCATCAGGTGTTTTCTATAGTAACATTTTCTTTTCTTTTCCTAAAGATACTGAAATAGTATGTACTTAACAGAAAGTACAGGGAGAAAGGTGCAAAGAAATGCTAATGCAAAATGAAAAATAAATGACTTACCAAAATAAAGGGCTTACCATAGTTTTACTTTGGACTCTAATTAATTAATAAGAAATTAATGGAAGATAATTTCATTTCAGTGAGACCATAAGCCTTTTCAGACTAAGACAGACCCCAAACAGCATCAAAGCCCAGCATTTTTGAACATGTTGATCAGCTGATACTGTGCTGAAAATGTAGATTCCTCCTTCTCTGAAGTCTAGCTCCTAAGGGGACTGAAGAGAAACTGACCGAAGTATTTATTAAATCATGCTGTTGGAGAAAAATGCATTTTCACAGTCACACATAATTTCTCAAATTGATGTTGATATTATCACGTAATTAGACTTTTTTGTTTGGAGTTTGTTTGGCCATTAAGTTGAAAGATTTTATCTAAAAAAACCCCCCAAACTGTTGTATTTTTTTGGTATAAAAGTGAAATTGAGGAGCAGTGCTCTCCTAAGTAGACTTTGTGATAAGCCCATGGGTTTTTTCCCTAGTAGAAAAAGTTGATGTGGAATAGTTACTAATGATAATCCAAAAAAACACTGGAGAAGGAGAATTTATGTATGAAGAGAAATGTAAGTTGACAGTAAAAATATTGACAGTTAACTCATTTCTATTCAGCCATACCCTAAAACAAAAAAAACAGATTGAAATGTCTTGCATGAGTTGCAGTTCATTAAGCAAATGTGGCATTTTATTTTCTAGCTATTTCAGTACTGAAAGAGGTGAAGTAGTGAAATAGCAATATAAATGAACACCTTACAGCATGCTGGTAACTGAAGACATAGTTAAAAAAAAACAAAAAAAAACCAAACCCCAACTTTAAAAAGATGTTTCTAAATTTTGTAACTGTGTCCTTCCCTTTCCCCCAAAGAGAAAGGAATTTTCTTTTGCTGAATCTGAGTTTTGAGTTAAAAACTTTGGATTAAATACATTGTCTGAAAATTAATCATGAAAGGAAATACCACTACAGCATTTAAAACTAATTATGAGATAGATCATAATGCTGCTTTGTTTATTATTTTAATTGAAAAAATAATCTGTAGCTTTGTAACATTTGCATTTTAACTCAGCATTTTTTTAACTGATATTTTTAATTAACACATTATATATCTGAATTCAGTTTATGGTTTGAGACTACAAAGCTGATTTATTTGGGGTTTTTTGAGGATTTTTTTTTTTCTCAACTGTAATTTCTATCTGCAAAATAAATATAAGAACCAATCACTTTCTGGCAAGACATTCTCTGGAGATCTCTGGTTTACTAAATAAGACAGTATATCAAGTAAGGCTTTTAATTCAGGTCATTATGTTGAGTAACATTGCTGTTTTAAATAAGATCAAAGTCAAAGACCATTATAATGAATATTTAGTCATCAGTCATAAACAGAATTAATGATAGTATTTTAAATATATAGCCTTCTAACATGACTGACATTAAAAAAACCCAAAACTGTGATCCGAACATTGCCAATTTAGACTTAGCAAATTAGTTAAGTAGCTTGCATTTGTAGTATTTCACACCTTAAAGTCTTAATATGCATTGCTAAATATATTTCCTCACTGTTTGCTAATTAATGTTCTGTGGAAGTACAGCTGCTATTTTTTTCTGGTTGACATGGCTCATTTTAAAGTGATAACAGTTGCATCTGTAGTAGTGTTACAATTAAGTTCATAAATTATGGTCATACATTTTTACACCCACTGTTTTGTACAAGCATTTGAATAATCTGTATTTGCTAACAAAATGAACCAAATAATATCATACAAAACATAGAAATACCCCCCACACACCACTACTCCCTCAGTAATATTAGCATCTCAGTCTTTCATGTAGGGCTGGAACATCTTTTTCTCTAATATCACAAAGTCTTTTCAAGAGTAATTCTTGTTAATTGGTAAAGACTGAAATATTCTGATGATAAAATAATTGGACATGGTTGCATGTCCCTAAACTTGGGTCTCTTCAGAGATCTGCTTGGAAGAGTCCCATGGGGTGAGGCCCTGGAGGGAAAAGAGGCCCAAGAAAGCTGGAACTGTCAGCCCAAGGTTAGGTATGAGGGGGGTCTTGGGTATTTACTGTCCTGTGGGGAAGGTCAGAAATATTCTATCATAGGAAATTTTTAGTGGAGCACAAATTATATTAATGAAGCTATTAGTTGATAATTCCATATTGATATTTCCATACTGAATCCTACTAATAGCTGTCCCACAGGTGTAGCTGCAGCAAACTGTCTGCTTCATATATGAATTAGGTGAGACTTAGGATAACTTTAAGTTCTACATTGCATTTATTATTCTGTATATTAACATACTATTTTTTTATAAATTTGAATCTAGATTTTGGTTTCAAAATGCTTGATGTTTCTTTTTTTTCTGCTCTTCTAGATGCTTGTGACTACTCCAGAGAAATGGGATGTAGTGACAAGAAAAAGTGTTGGTGATGTTGCCCTCTCTCAACTGGTAAAACTCTTGATTCTTGATGAAGTTCATCTGCTGCATGAAGACAGAGGACCAGTACTGGAAAGTATAGTAGCACGGACTTTACGTCAGGTAAGAGCAAAAAATCTTTGAAATAATTTTATTTTAAATTTCACAGAATTATTGTTGAGGCTGGAATAGAACTGCAAGATTATAAAATCCAGCCTAAGACCTGACACCATGACACCCAGATTGGTCTAAATAGTGAGGTTTGCCTTTACAAGAAAACTAAAATGTGTAATTTAGGGATGAATAAAAATGTTGGAATTAGGATAAATAAGTAATCGTAAGGAGAAAATTCTTATTTTTCTTTTGTCATACAGAACAAAAGTATGTCAATAGAAATGATGTGTAACAAATTAAAAACAAACACATTTGGTATTGCTATTGCTCAATTTGTAGCACATTGAAAGTTTAAAACCTTTTAGATGTAGAGACACTTTTTTCTTCATAAGGGTCCACTAACCTTGTTAACGTTCTCTGAATCATCTGATTCTAGTTCCTCTAGCAACAGAATAAAACTGATGTCTGCCATAACCCAATAGAGAAAGTATAAAGTTTTGTATGAAGAACAATATAAACATTAACTCCTTAGAAGATAAGCTTGAAAAAATTTGTTTTTGATGGAGAGTGGGATTTCTAAAGCCCTCAAGGGCACTAAAGCTTAACCTGTTTGATATTATATTCTCTTTCTTAAATGGTTTTGATAACCTTGTTTTCCTTAGGTACTTTACTTAGGTAAAGCATCTCAGCTTTTAGCAATGACCATGATCATCACTATCTTCATGGTAGATTGCAAGACTCTGATTTTATAACCTGAAGTTTTGTGAGCCTTGTAAGGTAGGCTTCAGCTGTCTGAAATAGATCACAGAATTACAGACTGGCAGGGATTGGAAGTGATCTCTGGAGATCATCTAGTCAAACCCCCTGCCAAAAGAGGTTCACCTAGGGCAGGTTGCACAGGAACACGTCCAGGTAGGTTTTGAAAGTCTCTAGAGGAGACTCCACAGCCTCTCTGGGTAGCCTGGTCCAGTGCTCCATCATCCTCGCAGTTTTTTCCTATGTTGAAGTGGAACTTTGTGTTCCAGTCTGTGCCTACTGCACCTTGTCACTGAGCACCAATGAAAAGAGTGGCCCCATCTCTTGACACCTGCTCTTTGTAAGTCTGGGTAAGATCCACTCTCAGTTTTCTCCAGGCTAAAAAGCCCCAGGTTTTTCAGCTCTTAAGTAAGATATGTCTAGAGCCATTTTATTTGCCTTACATTATTCAGCTTGGCATCCTGTTTCTGCTTCATTTAGACACAAATCTCCCATAGATCCTTTCCTTTTGTGCCTGTCAGGTCTGTGTGGATAACTTAAGGAATATAAAATCAGAAGTAATTACATCTTGAGTACTGAATCCTACCCATAGTTACATTTATTGTGGTGTAGCAGTATCTTGCTTCAAACTCATTTGAAGAATGGCTCTCTAGGGTGCTTTAATCTTCTAGGATTTCAAGGTTTGCTTTACCTACCAGGCTGAAGTTTAATTCATTCAGAATTGAAGCTACTCATTTGTGACCCTTCTGTAAGTGGAAACAGTTATGAAGAAAAACAAAACCCAAGTCTTGAAAGTAACTAGCTTACCACCTTTCTGAAAACCTTATTTATTCTAATGTTATAAGAAGAGCAGTGATGGAGACCACTATGAATCTTTATAGTAAGGTGGCTGAAGAGGGGAAAATTTGCAGTAGAAAAGAGCACCAAAAAAAAATATTGTAGAAATACTTAGAATTATGCAGCAGAAGACAATTCCAGATAAAAATATTTTCAATTGCAAGTCTTCTGGAGAGACTGGGGACAAAGAAACAGGATGTTTTGTAAAGCAGTTATACCTTTTTAATACAGAAATGAATAATAAGAGGGTTAGTTTTTAAAACTGAACTGAAACATTGTACTGTAGCATCTGAGCCTGCAAGTATAGCTCTATGAAGTTTACATTATACATCCATAACTAATTATGAACTGGAACTTTTATTTGGTGACTAAAAAAGATGTCATAAATTTTCTGCTTTCAGAAATGTTTCACTGGATTTCAGTGAAAATGTTATATTTTTTTACACTTAATACATCTGTAATAGCATCTACTGTTATATTTTACTAAGAAAAAAAAAAAAGGTTGTGTTTTTTTTTGGTTCTGCTCATAGTTCTGATTTATGCATTTTGTTACAAATTCTTAAATGTCTCTGGAGCAGGAAATAAACCCAGGATATTCAGCCCATCCCCTGGAGTCCTGACTTCAGTGATTCTGTATGAAACATTAAGCTCCTCTCCAGACTGTCTAGAATATATTTTTCTTTGATATCTATAGAAACATCATATGCATTCAACATTCATGTAGTGGAGCTAAAGGTAATTGTTCAGTTCTTACAAAAAAAAAAAAAAACATGAAAAAAAAAGGAAAAAAAAAAAGAAAACCCATTGACAACATCACTCTGAAATATCCTTATGTCAATTATAGCACTGCAGTAATTGCTGAAATCAATTAGCTGATTTGTATACTGGTTTAAGACACCAGAAATATTGACTAGTTTTTTTCTAATTTGTAATGGAGAGATCCAGAAATTGATTAGAGAAGTAATTCAAAGCAAAACCAATTGCAGATGACTAGTCACTAGATCAGTCCAAGAGCCTGACTACTGATGGCTCAGTGTAACCAGCAGCTATGATGGGAAATAACTTATATTTTCCCAGTTTCTGAATTGTTTTGCTTAGGTGGTGGATAACAGAAGAACAGGCTTTTTTGGTGTTTGTTGGTTTTTTGTTTTTTGGTGTTTTCATTTTTTGTTTTGTTGTCATTTTGCATTGGTTTGGTCTTTTGGGTCTTTTTAAGAATTAGTGTTCTCTACTATCTACTTAGGCCTACAACTGCACCAGAAAAAAAATATTTGATATCTGTATTCATATGCTCTACAAATACAGCTATGCACATAACTTTCTCAAAACAGGAATATCCTGATGCATTATCAGGTCTGTCCTAATTTGTACATCAAAATATTTGAATTATTGTTATACTTTTCCCCCAGATGAACACTGAGTCCCACCACTTACTATAAAGTTTTAACATGTTCATTTTAACTTATGGCATTTGTTAGAATCAAATTTTATATAAAAAAAAATGGAAGGAGCATATATATTAGAATTGCTGACAGTTTTACTTACAGCAGAGTGAACATCATATTTGTGCATGTTTGCACTTTTCAAATTTTAGAGAGTGTTTTTCAAGTGATTTAAATTGACTTTGCTAAACATTTTGCTTGGAAAATTGCTCTGAGCTCTCACATACTGTAGGTATAACATCAAACAGCTTCTTTGAATCCAATTTATAGCTTTGATGTTTAAAGTTTTAGTCCAGAGCATAATGTAAATGTAAAACTGAAATGCTTAAACTTTTTAATCAAACTTTTAATACTTCTGTAATATCTACTAAGCTTATTCTCTTGAAAGAAAAAAAAATGACTGCTTTTAAAGGACACTGTTACTTTGTCATAATTATTCAGAGATTTTGATGACTTGTTTGATACTTAGAAGTATTTTTTCACAAAAAGCATACTGTGAATGATATGTGAATGATAATTCAAATGAAAAAAAATCCAAGTAAGTTTCAAATGCATTATGTGTTTGGTTTAGAATAGCTAACGATCTGAATTGAGCAGATTAGATCTATAGACTTTGTGCCTAATGGTAGCCCAGTGTAGTTCCTAGATGTCTTGGGACTAGAATGGCATTGGTGCTTCATTTGGTTCTTCATTCCTCATCTTGAGTGACTGTTGCTAGTGTTCAGTCACTTAGATGTGCCTTATACAAGCTATTCAAGTTCCTCAGCCTGTTCTATTGCAGATAAACCAAAGCAGCTGACTGAAATGTTCTGCAATGCCTTTGGCTTCCAACTATCACACTGCAGGGCTGCTCTTGCTGAACTTTCTTAGATTTGTGATTGTATTTTTAAAACATCTACAAAACTGGATATAGAACATTTTTTGTTAATTTTGGTTATTGCATATAGAGAGGTAGAGCATTTTCCTCCTATTACTCAGTTCTCTCCTTTATATACCTCAAAGAATTGCATGTACTTAATCTGCTGACAGATTAATCTTCCATTCAGATGCTTGTTCATCATGCAAGTCCTCAGACAAACATAGTTGCTGCAGGATTCTCTTGTTGCTATAGAATGTTCTTTGAGAACACTGTCTAGTTTTGCACCTGTGGCCTGTTTTAGAATGAGCTAAATTAAAAGAAATTTCATTTGAATGGGCCCAGCAATGTAGATTTATCTGTGTGGCTGAAAGGAACATCAGTTTTATTAATTCTGACAATCACCTGCTCTTCTTGTCACCAGATTGGTTTTTTTTATTTTCTGCATACCATGGATAAAAATATTGAATATAATCTGCCTGAGAAACTAATTAGAGGCACCCCTTTTTGATTGCCTGTTTTTCAATTATACATTCTCTTTAAAGTCTCCCTGTTCATCAGCTTGTGATCAGCATGTTTCCTTCTATTTTGTGATGTTATTTTTAAACAGTATGTTGTGCAGCTGTATGTCTAATGTCTTACATTAGTCTAGATCTATCTTGTTATCTTTTCTGGAAACCTTGTAGATGAGTAAAAATGAGTTTTTAAAAACAGAAGCTAATCTCCATTTGTTTGGAAAATGGAATATATCAGGTATTTGAATTAATCTTAAGAAGCTTTCTTATTACTTCACAAGGTGGTTTTGTCAGGAAGTCATTCTGCATGTCATTTTTTATTATTGATAAGTGAACATTTTTTTCATTTTCATGATATATGCATGGAGTTTAAAAGGTGATAGTGATTGCCATATGTTTTATGTTCTCTCATAATATGGAAAAGCAGTTAAACTGATTTGTAGAAGGGTTCATGGGTTTCTTGTTTCTTGGGAACAAAACAGTAAGCTTAGCATGAAAAGGCATCCTGTCATTCAAGAGAAACTGACATGGCACCGTGCAGGGCATAGTAATCTCTTAATAGGTATATTCAAAATGTCATTTCTTATGGCAAAGTATTTCATATTTAATATATATCCCTTTAGCTGAGGGAAAATAATATGGCTTCTAATAGTGTTTTCTGCATGGTTACACTTTTTCAGTACCTCTAGATTTTTAAATATGTTCTAAATGGAGGACTGAGATCACAGTATTTTCAGGGTTCATTGGAAGCAGAGTAAAACTCATTTATAAAATTACTTAACTAGATGGTTGCCTAGTAACAAATGCATTCTGTGCAGTGTTTGAGTTTTAGATAACGTCCTATGTAGAATCTTCAAAACAGTATTATTAATTGCATTTTTACTGTGTACTTCTGATTTTGCAATATTACTGGTTTTTCCATTTTTGTTTCTAAAACTAGGAAATTACTGCCTATGTAGTGTGATTGACAACTTCTGAAATCATTAGATGGTAAACAAGATATCAAACATGTAAACACTGCTGATACATTCTAACAAACTTTCTTCTTAGTTGTTTTGAAGCATCTTTAAATCTTTTAAATGTTCTAAGAATTCTCTTTTTTTTGTTTCTTCCCCTTTTTCTCAATTTTTTTTTAATCTCAGTTTTTTTGGATAATGGGAAAAAACATAGATCTTGCAAGAGGCTGAGACTTAGAGTCATTCTGTGGGTAGGGTAGAATCTAATAACTAATGTGAATCACCATATGCAGTACTTTGTTCTTACTACTGTTGAGCAGGGAACGAAGGAACCTAAGAATTTCTCTTGCACACCTAGAGTAAAAACTAAGAAACTCTTGTGTCTAATTTTCTGTGTATCTTGCCTTTAGTGTGCATTTGAAGGGCATACAGCCTAACTGTACAGGGTGTGTTGAAGTAGTCCTGGGTAATCTGAACAGCAATTTAATTTCTAACGAATGGACAATTCTTCAAAGATTAGAATATGTAAACTTGTCTGCTTCACTTCATTTTGGCCTCAAGATGAACAATCGGGGATACGCTTTCAAGCTTGATTGTAATTCATTCTGTGAATGTGAGATTTTAATACATGGAAATGGGAAGACTGCCAAGATCACAAAGTTCAGGAAGAACTTTAGAAGTCAGATAAAAGAGTATCTCTGTGCATACTCTGTAGGCTCTCAAGTGGCAGCTATAATGTAATGAGATGATATGCAAATCTTAAAACATATTAGGAAGAAAATGATCCTGCTGTGATCAATTTACAGTCCAGAGTGGCCCTTCCTATACCTGATCCTTTATCATTTACAGTGTAAACACAGATGATGCTTGAGTGTGGAAATCAGTACTGGATAGCAGTCTTCTGTTTATTTCTTCTGTATATGTGGAATTTCATGGTATGATAACTGTGTTCTGCAAACACGCGTGGTGAACATGCTGTCAATTCTCCACATCCCATCGTGAATGTTTCTGAATTAGATATACTCATTAGATATATCAATTATATATAATTAAGGCAATTTTATTTCTTCCAGTGTAACATCAAATCAGTAAAATATTGTAAAGCTTTCAAAGAACTTGATGTGCAAATACTGTGACAGTTCAGTTTTCCAAAGAAAGCCTTGCACGTTCAAAGGGTGCTTATATTTTTACTGAGAAAATTAAATGCACATGAAGATTAAAATGTTTGAGATTGTGTGCCAGCAGTGAAGAAAACACACTTAACCACATACCACCAGCCAGTGATAGGGAAAGTAAACAGAAAATGATGCCATTCAAAATGCCCTTTCACTAATTTTTTACTGCAATTTCAGGAAAAGACCATGTCTTCATAGTGGCTTGTATAGGAAGATGTAATCTCTTATTGTGACTTCTAGGACCAAATAAAAAGTAATCAAGCATGTGAAAAATATGGACTGTATGTATGCATTTACAGAGGGTATCTGCACACTTTTAAGATGTAATTTTCTTCAGAAGTGTCAGAACTTCCCCTTCAAGGGAAAATCAGAAAAGCGGTTGAAAAATGTGTGTAGACAAATCTGTTCTAAAATAGCGTGAGAAAAAAAGTCTTTATAGCGCTTGGATCGATAAATAATTGAAACTGAATTATAATCACAGAGAAAATGCAAAAATAAATGATGTTATGGTTGAATATTCAGGTAATCTTATTTTTCTAATTTTTAAATTTAGCATTGATTTAGTCAGTGCTGTTTGCATACTTCTGTTTGTAATTAAAAAAATAGGCAATACTCATTCTGTATATGTATGTGTTGATGTTCACACACAAAGGGGTTTATTTTACAGTTTGAATTTTATGTAAGCATAAAATAATTGGGAGAATTGTTACTGTACATTTTGTCTTTTAGGATAAATGTACCTCTTTTTCATTCTTGTTTATTTTTTAATATGTATTATTAATATTAATTAATTATTGCTATTTTGCCTTGCTAAGTGGATAAAAATGTAGATAGGA
>JAOEGS010017812.1:0-31699 GCA_025447755.1 Corythornis vintsioides
AAAAAAAAAAGAAAAAAAATAAAAAAAAAAATTATAAAAAAAAAAATTAAATAAAAAAAAAAAATAAAAAAAAAAAAAAAAAAAAAAAAAAAAAAAAAAAAAAAAAAAAAAAAAAAAAAGCCTGCCAGCAAAATTGCTTTTTGGTGATGACTCTGCTTGAGAAGTGCTCTGCAGGGGCCCATTCCCAATTGATTATCTTTCACAGCTAATAGCTTCAAAGGCTATTTGGTGGACAGTCCAGTTTTACATTTAAATGTAAATCTTGATAGCCTTGACAGACTGATGATCAGAAAAAAAGGGAGGTAAAAACAGTAAAATAAATGTACAGCTGGTATAACTTTCACCAGCTCCTCTAGGGGCAATTGTAGTAAAATTAAAATGGTTACAGTTTGACAAAGCTATTCAGAGTGGACAGCAAGTGAAAACTTTCCTCAAAAGATCTAGCATTAATAAGTTGCTAAATAGCGTGTCAGCCTTAAAAGTTCAGTACAGTGTCAATGGCTCCCATTTCTGTTTCATTTGGATTCAGGAGTAAAGTTCAAAGCACTGAAGGCACTGGGGTAAAGCCAGTCTTTTGATGAAGCTACAGCAGAGACGTTCTCTGGTAAATCAAGTTCACATTTGCAGCTAAATCCTGGTCACACGCCAGGTGGGATTGGTGTGAGAAGATGCAGTGGTTGATCACTGACTTCCTGGAGCACGGGAGAGGTGCCTCAGCTCCCACAAGGACCAGAATGGTTCTGTGATTCAGGAACAGGATCTGTGCACACCCTAAACCTTTTTGCTTGGATGGGTGAAGGTAGAGTCTGGATGTTGACAGACCTTATAAGAATCACCAAAGTGTCAGGAAGGTAAAGCTAACAAAGATGGTAGAAGTCTGGAGCCCCAGCAACATGCCAACTGCCCTGTCTTTTTTATGAGTTGTCTGGGATTTTTGGCAGGATAAGGAGGGTATAGGCTTCAACCAACATCTTGGAAGCAGATGAGGAATAAAGATAACATTGAGGATTGCATAATTGAGGGCTCCTTCAGCATTGTTGTGCTTGTCATATTTGCTGTGGAATAACCAAATTGCAGCAGTCTGGAGGACGCTGCAGAGGTAGCCCACGTGCTTTGCCATTGCTGCTCAACCTCTTTCACCCTTTTTCCAAGCCTTATCTTTTCCTTGCACATTCCCATCAAATCACAGTATCTTTACTGGCTTCATTTCCCAAACTACCCAGGAGTCTCCCAATCACTGGCCATGATACATTCACATGAATTCACTCATTTATGGAGCAAGCAGCTGATGCCATCGTATTGTCAGGAACCTGAGAAAGACTTTTCACAACAGAGAACTACTGAACTAAAAGGTCATACAGAAGTAACTCAAGTTTCTTCGTTATCATCTGATTTAATTTCTGATGTGCTCCAGGACTCCTTACATAGCAATAGTTCAGTGTGTCTGAGCTGTTTAGTTGTATGAGTCAGGGACAAGTCCTTGATCACAGGAACTGCTTGCAGGATTACAGATGCGGCCGCAACTCTGGTTCCATTGGCCAACCTCACCATCTGCTTCTCAGGCTTACAGAAAGTGCACCAGAAATGTGGTCAGTGAGCAGTGCTGCCTCTTTGTCTCATGATAATATGTGTTGTAGAGGAGCTGTAATCTCAAACTGCAATCTCAGACAGAGCCGCTAACCAGTGCAAAACATCTCTGCACGTGCTGCTGGGCCCTCTACTGTACTTCCACAGCCTATGGGAGGAAAGGCAGAGAAGGTATCCCTCACGTCCAGAGCACTTCAACAACTAGGAGTAGGTGCCTTTTTCTTGGGTTGTTTTTTTTGTTTGGGGTATTTGTTTGTTTGGTTTTGTTTTGTTTTTAATCTTTGTTGCCATGGAAACTGAGCCACAGACACTGACTGCTCATTTTCTCCTGCACAGGCCTTGTGTCCAGGTGCTCAAGAATACCAGATAGCCACTGTCCAGCATGTTTTAAAGGAAGGAAAAATAAGGACTCCAGATGGTTTGTACCACTGCAGCCAAAATAATGCCTGGCACAGCTCATCCCTGTGTAGCAATGAAACCAGCAACCTGGTAGGAACTGAACTTTACAGGGGTCTTCAACCTCATGGAGCTGTTTTGCTGTGCTTGGTTCCTGCCTGAAGGAGTCAGCAGCACCTGCCAGCCTCTGGGCACGGAGCTAACACCAAAATGTTGCAGACAGGGGAGATGAGGGGCAGAATTGCACCTCTCTTTCAATAGCAAGTCCTATGCAGGAGGAGAATGCTTTTGTTTACGTTCCACTCCAGTGGCACAATATTCCTGTGTAATAAAGGTCATCTAAATACATAGTTTCTTTTCTTTCTTTTTTCTTTTTTTTTTTTTTAAACTAGAGCTCTATAAATCTTCTGCTATAAATCCTAAGCTCCCCCAGGAGTGATGACAACCACATTGACCGTAGTAAAATGGTATCAAACCCATGCAAAAGCCCACCTGCCTTTCATTCGCCCTTCAGTCCTTACATTAACAATGATGTGCCCTCCTGCCCAGTGAAATCTTGTCCTCTTTACAATATAAAATTAAGAAAAGTGCATAAAGCATGTTTAACAACAATTGAAACACACCCCTTATCCATGCCCTCCTTAATTCACACCTCTGTCTTTCTGAGTGGCATGGGCTTTTTTTGAGCCTGACCCCCTCCAGACACTGTAGCAGTAAATGTCCCTGATGTGGTGGGAGCAGCTGGAGATGGGCAGGACCTGGCAGCACCAAGGGGTAGGGTATCCCTGGCATGGGGGCTGGGTGCAGTTTTGGGGGGAAGCCCCCCGTACAGAGATGGTGACCTGGGAACAAAAACCCATCTGGCTCTTTGCAGAGTAACTCAGCACCAGCCAGTACAGAGAGTTGCAGCAAAATGTTTAGATTTGAATTAATCCTCTTTTCCTCCCCATATAGGCAAGTCTTTAATAATAAATCCAGCTCTCAGTCCAGTTTATATGAAAAGGTATGATCTATAAAATCCATGAGGAGAAATATACATTTCTGTCTATATTAAGCTCTGAATATATTATTCATGTGGTAACTGAACTTTATAGGAATCTTCCCATTGACTTCACCAGGCTTTGTGTTAGATTCCCTAGTTAAAATATCCTTGGTCATATGACTAGCACAGAACTTAGAAGTAACACAAAAGAAAACAGAAAAATAAGGTTGCTTTGTTTATTCTTCTGCCTTTTTCACATGCCAGTTTCCTGCTCTGAGTTAGGTTTTGAAATGTTTGTTTCACAAGCCACTGACACACACAAGCAGAATTGCTCTATTTGCACGCCCAGGTTTCTATTATTTGTCTCACATCTGCATCTGCACAGTCCATTGTATGCATTCAATTTTTGAATTTATTAAACAGAAATACTTTGTATTTGGAGGAAAACTAGACCCTACTTTTTTTTTTTTTCTATTTACTGTGATTACTATCAGCAAGTACTAAAAAAAGAAGAAACAAAAATAAGCAAACACTCACCATTAAAGTATTAATTCATATTGAAAATCTAGTTCATCCAAATGTTCTCTGTTCTACATCTATCTATGTTATAAAGATGTTAATTTATTAAATCACAAAGACTATAATTATTTTAGTTTGCATTAAGACCTAGACTGTACCATAAACTTAGGAATACTCCTTTCTGCATTGTTATTAGGGGAAAGCAATTACAAAACACAAATTATTTGGTGGGAACTTTCCAAAAACTTAATTCCTATTCCTGTTAATATTTATTTTTAAAGATGCTCTTTTTAAATATTAGATGTAATTTTCTGTATTCACACTTGGTAAAAATCTGGGGTTTCACTAATTTTATGTGAACCCTGTCCTGCTTCTTTAAGCTGACTTGTCTGATGGGAGAAGATATCACTATGGTAATTGAGAGCAGTTGGCAGTAAGGGGCTAGTTAGCATGGCTGATGAGTTATGCCATCAATACCAAACTGATTTCCAAGATAAATGCAACCCTGAGGCATTACAAAGCACAAGTTATGGCCAACTGTCTGCATATGTGATCATTTTACAGTGATAATACAGCTTAAGGTTGCTTTTATCACTAGCTGCGTGATGCATTTATTGTAGGTCTTGGAAAGAAAAGGATTAAATTAAGAAGACAGTGCAGTGTTATCAGCTAAATTCTTTAGTTCAGCTCCTAATCATTAAACAAATTGCTCATCTGACATTGAACGAATGTAAGAAAAATTGAAGTATAAACGATTTGTTAGAAAACCAAATAATTTGGGTTACAGTTACAGAAACAGAATGTGAGGGCCCTCAGTGACCACATCATCTTCTATGTACAAACATAGAAGTTGATAATCTTATCAATGCAAAGTTGTCTCCATGCTGCATTTAAAAGCAAGTTGCCTTTATTCCAGCTTCCACTCCATTGAAATCTGCTATAAATACCTACTTTATAACACCGACCCAATATATAAATTGCTTAGTTCAAAAGAAAAGCTTTTTTGGAGGAAGGGGGAATGGAGTAAACTCAGTGTGTTGTAAAAGCTAAGTGGTTTTATTGGCACTTTAAAATACCCTTTTATGCTGAACTCTATCAACTCTGATTATATATAACAACAGTAGTTATGTATTAAAAATGTGTGTCAATAGTTTTAGTAACACTGTGATTTGTCATTTGTGTGCCAGAGGTCCCAAACAGGCTTGACTGACAAAATCTGGCCATGGCTACATCAGATGCTGGGGGGTATGTTGTTTCTTTGGAAAATTGATGAGTAACCATCTTGAGTTATTTAAATAAGAAACTTTGCATATCAACCACAAAAATGTTAATTCAGTCTGAACTTGCACGCATCTTATGATACCCTGGAGCAGGATACCTGCCTGGAGCAGGAGGTTCCTCTTAGGGTTTATCAATCAAATAATGAATAAAACCTTATCTTTTCCATGGATGAACTACTCAAAAAGCAGTGTACTTTGTGTGTGTGTGTGTAAGACTATAGCCAGTTCTTGTATGTAAGACATAGCCAGGATGTAGCCACTCAGCCAGCTTGTCTGCGTAACTTCTTACATAAACAGCATATAAAGCAGGCCATGCTACAATTGCTTGCACAGATCAGTCAAGCTTTTAAAAGGATGGGTTTAAGACAGTACTGTATCTGAAACAGTGAATGAAGTTTCACTGCCCTTGGCACAAGTGAAGCTGCCCTCAGACAGCAGGTGTTGAGCCTGTTTTGTTCAGTGAAGGGAACCTCTTTCGTCAACCAGCTTGCTATGCCTGCATGTGAATTCATAGACTGTGAAATGAAACATCCCCCAGGACAATTCACTCTGAATAATTCTCTTGGCTGTATCGTACATAAATTATGGTACTCTGAGACAGGAGGAAGTAATTTAATGCTGGAATTCTCCAAAGGATTTGACTGCTTGTTTTGCAGAGATGTAGCTCTGTTATATACGAACAGGGACTTTTGAAGACCCTCTCTTCTCTGCAGTCATAACTATTCCCTAAAGAATTTGATCACTGACTTTATACTGATAATTTCAGGGTACTCAGCACTCTGTTTTCTTGCCACCCTCAGCTGAAGGCCAAGCTCAGTAATGCCTGCAGGAGCAGCCAGCTGCTTCTCATCCTTAGTGAGTGTGCTTTGGCCAACAGGCCACAGCTGGAGAACATGCACCTTCCTTCTCACTCTCTATATATACCACTGCCCACTAACCTTGAAATTATATCTTTATGTGCCTTCCCTGGGTCCTAGCACTTTCTTACTGCGTCTAGCAGTTACTGAGTGAATATTCACATGAGATGCTGCTCTATGGCTTTTGTTACTTCCCAAGACAGAGGTATCCCACTGGTAGCTGGAGTTTATGGAGTATTCGGCTACCCTACAGCTGCTATGGTTTGTCTTCTGAAAGGAAATAACATCATTATTTGTGATTAAAGCTATCATGCTCTGCTGCAAGCCAGGATGATAGAGCCAAGTTTTCTGCTGAGGAGCATCCAAAAAAGGGCAGGAGCTAGCCAAGAGCAGTGATGTTTGGAACTACCTGGGCTTGAGCCCTGGGCTTGGGTGACTCTGGGAGGGGATGTCCTGTCAAATATTAGTTGTGACTGATATTGGTGAGCCCTTGTGTGAATGGGAAGTTTGCAGAATTATTGCTTTAGGGTCACAAAAGTGGATTTGTTCTATTTTTAGACCACCTCCTACTCTTAGTGGTGTATAAAAAAGGTAAAATAATTTTAAAACATTTTTGTTTTAAAACTCCATTTATAACTTTGCAATCGAGGCTGGGGACAGGCACAGCGCTGGCTATCACTGAATGAGGCTGACCACACCCTGCCTGCTCCATTTCAGCAGAGGGAAAAGACTGTTCTCCAGGGCTGACTAGGAACAGTGTCAAATTTGGCTCACCCATTGCACAAGCTTTTCTCTCTGCATTGATGCACAGTGAAATTAAACCCTCAGGCTGAAGTGGGGCTTTGCAAATATTCCTTGTAAAGAGATGTGTCGGAGACTCCCTTCTTTCATCTGTGTGGCTTAGTTTAGAGGCATGTATTTTCAGTTTTAAAAGTAGGAAGACTGTTAAATGTCAAATTTTAAAATTATTTTTATTTTTAAAAGAAGTTGGAGTTCTTTGTGAGTTGCATATTTCAACATGAGTGTCTGGGTAACCAGTCTGTTAACCAAGCAATGCCCAGTTGTTTCTGACTGTCAGTACTCTGGTGAGTAACAGCAATATACTGGTTCTTCTGTTGAATAATACAAAATACATCCAGTGAACTACTCAGCCAGTTCTGTTAGTAACCTTAAGATGTCACTAACTGACTTGGCCTTGGCTTTTTATGCTTTTTTTTTTTTTTTCCTCTGCAGAGCGGAAATAGGCTGTTATTTTTAACACATCTCCCCCTCCTACAGTGAGTGACAGACAAGGTGCTGATGTCAATTGGCTAGTGTTACAGGCATTAATTAAGACAACTCAAAGTCCTTGTAGCTTCCATTTCCTTCTGCAGGGACAGCTAACCTGCCTGGATGGGAAGTGTAAGGAGCTGCTGTGCTGGGGAGGCAGGGTGGGTTCCGTGCAGCCACAGCCACATGTCCTCTCATGGCACGTGAGTGGCGTCGAGCAGCACTCATGGGAGGGCCCAGGTGAACACTGGCTTTAGTGTGAGGCTATGTAAAACATCTTGGTGTTTTTCACTCCCCTTTTTTCAACAACACACACACACACCCCTTCTTTTTCTAATGTTTTATCACTCCGTGGTCTCCCCATGTTGTGTACTGAGCTGTGGAACCCCTCTGTGGTGTTAGCCTCCTCTTGGCTTCTTTAAAGGCTCTGCTTATTCTCTCTTGCTTTGCCTGACCTGGATCTTGGTTGTAAAACGTTTATTTTGGCAATGGGTCTGTGATGGTTTTTAATTTATGATTTGAGTTCTTTGTATTGAATATGTATGGTACATAGATGCAACTGAAGACTGATAGAAAGCTGTTCTGTAGCAGGGATAGTTTATATCTGTTCCAGAGTCGGTCCTTTACAGCTCCTGGTACTGAGGGATGCTGCAGGGAGGGTTCTGGGTGCCTGGGTAAGCCTTGAGGAGTCAGCCAAAGATAAGTACAACATTATTCCTTATTATTTGTTCCTGTACAGTATATTCCTAGCAGTAAACAGGACAAACATAAGTCACTAGCAGCTAAAGGGACATAAGCCATATTGACAAAACCATCATACTACAGCTCCAGTTTTGTCTCCTCACCTGATGAGGTTTCAAAGCACATTTATCTTGGCACAGATTTTCCATGACAGGAAAAGCTGCTGTCTCTCAGGTTCCTCAGCATTATCTTCACTGAGGAAGAGAAAGATTGTGCCCAATTGTAGGGGGGACTAGTGGGGCACCTCTTTAGTAGGGCTCATTAATTAGGAAAATAAGTGAATATTTTAAAATTGCTTTTGTGTTGTGGAATGAAACTTTAAAACACTAGTGTTAAATGTTTAGCTCTTCAAGAAAGTAATGTACTCACATCGTATAAACTTTATTGATTTAAAAGGGGGAAAAAATAATTAATAGCAAACCCCAGGCAATGTGAAAAAGCACAGAAAGAGAGGGCATGCTGGTTCTGGGTTATAGTACAGGTCTCTGATTCAAGGTTTACTGCTTTGCCATGGTTTCATGAACCTTTTTGTGACCCCAAGCAAGTTACTCCCATCTCACTATTCTTCCATTTCCTCTTTCTGTAAAATGATATTAATAGCACTTCAGCTGCAGAGCAGGTTTATTGTACAAAGCTTAATGAATGTTTGTCTCCCTCTGATTGAGCTTCTTTCCTGCTGGAGGCAAAAATTTTAAGCAAGTTGATTAAATATAAAAGGTCTCTAACTCTGAAGGTCTTATTAAAAGCAGAAGAAATAATTTCTTCAGGAAGTTTATGTCCATTAGAGTTGTGTAAAACAGAGCAGCTGTAGTTCTTCTGTTATTTAGCAAACCTGTCACTGTATCAGCCATACACCCGGAGTTCTGAAATTGCAGGAATAGATGAATTTTGGATATCTGGTCAGAACAATCCTCTAAGGCTGTGATGTTGGTGCAACACTTTGGCATGTGGCTTCAAGTGCTGAGAGGTGCAAGACCTCTTGCTGTTTGAAAGGAGAAAACTCCTCAGCACACAACAGGATGCATGAAAAAGGCTGTGCTGAACATGGAGCACATCAAGCCAATAGGAACCCTGAACCTCAGGATGCCTGGAATGAGTCCAGCAGTGGTGAACCTGTTTAAGAACCCAGACACACTGCAAACATCTTGCTTGTTGAAAGAGGGTTCCCAGTCTTAAAATATTGCTTCCAGAATATGTGGCTGTGCCCTCCTCTGCTATGCTTTATTTCTAAGAGCCATTACTGAGAAAATAGTTCATGCCTCATCATGACCTTCACCTGTCCTGAGGCATTCAGACAGTTTCATTCATCATGAGTGGTAAGCAGTGTGCTGTATGTGCCCAGAGCCTCTTCCCTAGTGAGGAAAAACCAAATGGTTACTGGGCTTTGGCCCCTGCTCTATTTCTGTGATATCTGTGAAGCAATCTTTGGGGAGGTCACAGAAAAGCCCTAGAAGCAGATGTTTAAGTCCAAGGGCTTGGTCTTATCAGGTGGTTGCTGGCACCTCAGACTGCCTGCCCCATACCCCCTCTCTGGCTCAAGCCAGAATTTTGCCCACCAAAGGCAAAGCTTTGGCAGGGTATGGGTGTCTGTGTTTGGGATACTGCTCAGGGGGCTTTTGGCACAGCCTATGGTGCAGCTCAGCAGTTGATTCCAGATCAGTTTCAGATCTGGAACCTTTCTTCTGAAAGAGAAGCTGTTTCCCAGCCCTCATTCCCATCTGCAGGTTATCTCCAAAGCTGACTGATGAATTCCAAAACTTTAGAAGTGTTAATTGTGTCAGGTTTTTATTTGGAATTGCACCTTTTTTCTTTCCTCACCTCTTGCTTTCACATAGTTCAGAAAGCTTCTGCCACCAACAATATTTTTTAAATAATGGGTCCTGCTGAAATAAAATTATTGGGTATTGAGAGTTTTTTAATTCTCATGATTAAACAGTGTGTGGCTCACTGAAAAATAGGAAGCAGGCATAGTGTGAACTTAATTTGATATACACTAGTCTCGTGTGTGGTTTGCAACTCTAGGTGAGTAAGGGCTCCAAGAAAAAGGGTCACTCACCATGGAAATGGTATATGGGCATTTCATTCACCCTCTGCTCAACCCAGCAGCATGCTAACAAATCAGTTGTGTCAATATAAAGTTACACGCATACCAAAGGCATTTGCTACAGGAGTTGAATGCCAAGCTCTAACACTTCTGAAAATTGCCACAGGCTCCTGCTCTGTTATAGGCATTGTGTACTTCTTAAGTATACCTCCATTAAAAATAAAAACCACAGTAATAAAAGCATAACTACAGAATCCTGTTTTGCTTCTGTGTCATGAAAGAAGGAATTTGTAAACACTGTCAGAACTTTCAGCAAAGCTTCAGGAAGTTCCCCAAAAGCTAAGCATTTAAATTGTTTTCTTTCCTTTTTGGAATCAGTTCTCTTTGATTATGAGATTAAACAATCTGAGTTATCAAATATACATCTACAATGGCTGTTTTCACAGTTGTATGCAGTGCTCTTCCTAGTGAATGTGGCAGCAAATCTGAGATGGTTTTTGTAGGGAAGCCTTGCAGCTAGATCTACTTCACTGTGGTTTGTGCCAACACTGAGCAGTTGTGACTGCACCCCTGACTGTAAGACATGGAGGTGAGGAATCAGGTTTAATAGTCTTCTCTGAATTCAGATATTTATTATAAATGGACCTACGTGCTTGACTGAGGAGTTTTTACAAGCAGCTGTATGAACTGAAGTTAATTGTTATATGAATTTAGTCTCTCTTCTGTGGATATGATGAAAAACTTAGCAAGAATTCAGACAGTAGGCAAGGCAAGTGTTACAGAGCACTACTGTGGGTCAGGGATTATATAGCTGCTGCTGGTGGCCAGAGACAAAAGATGTGATGTTTTAAGAGTTAGCCTCGAATAGAAACCACAGTGCTTCCATTATTATACAAACAGGGCTTAAAGTCCTTGTCTTTCTTCCTGATGTGATAAAAGCAATTGCACTGGTTAATAAAATTCAAGAACAAATTTTGTTTTTCTCATATCTGTAGCTTCTAGAACAGAAAGGTAATTAATGATTCCATATTACAACCACAGTGGCCAATAGAAACTTTGTAAAACTTGTGAAGGGAGGAAAGCACAGGGGGAAGTATAAAGGAAAATTTTGCTATGGGAGTAACAGCTTAATATACACATGCGGCCAGCAAATCTTCTTTTGCATTTTTTTTTTCCACTCTACTTTGATTCAGTGACTTGACGTTTACTCCTAAACCTAATCTGCTTCTCTTGTTCATGATATCAACTACAGCATAAATAGATCAATGTTGGCAGTCAGTGTGGTGACATTGAAGGGGTGTTTAATGTGGTGGGATTTATAGGTGGTCAGCAGAGGCAAGTGAGGACATAAGCAGCTTTTATACCAATGGGATGGGAATACTGAGACTATAAGGCACATATGAACCTACAACGTAAGAAAGAACACTCTTCTGCCTCCTGAGATGCAAAAATGGCAGAAAATGCTGGAATCATATTCTGTTGTCAAACTTTTAAAGCAACCAGCCTTGTGTAACAACCCTTGTACACATCTGGAAGGAGGTTGGTTTGGAGATGTGTAAAATGATTGCCATAAATTCTATCTAGTGCCAGTTTTGTTGGGATTTGGATTCCAGATAACAAAATAGACTCAGTACAGTGAGAAGGGTTTTGAGTTTGCTTATGATTCTGTGTTGAGTACTACAGTTTTTTTCTATTTGGCAAAGAAGCTCATAGTCAAACTGCTTAGTGTCAGCTTAATCCTTCATGAAATCCTCAGGTTATTCATATCCTGCTTATGAAGAAGTTACTACAACATTAACATGAAATCTCACAGAAATTGTAGGCTTCATGGAGCTTTTGCTATGAAAGAATAATAACAAAAATAATTTCTTTAAACTTGTTCAGAATGTTATATCAAGTTTTGGATGTGTTACAAAATCAAACAGACCTTACTTGTTACTCCATTCTCTCAAAATAAGTTGAGAGAGCTCCTCTAGTAGCCTAATTCAGAGCTTGTGTCTTCTTTACCCCCATGACATTTTGGCATGCTCAGGCAATTAAACAATTTTCCCCATGTAAAAATATGTTTAATGAGCTACAAAACTCCAAGCTGTTCCCTCTTCCCTGTTAAGGGGATCTTTTAACATCAGTGCAAAATTGCATAATACAGAAATGTGCACAGAGGCTGCAGGGAAACTCAGATTTATTATCTTCTTTCACAAAGAATCATGGTTTTTTCAGGCTCTCTACAGAGTTGTCAGAATCCATTAGAAACAGATATCCTCTTTTAACATCCTTAGTCTTAAATTTTTCAAACATTGGTTGAGTAGTTGTGCCTTGAAAATAACAGTTTTAGTAATTGTGTGGAGGGAAACTGCACATTTCTGTAGATGCTTTCATGTGAGTTTTTATCCCAAGTTTATTAAAGACATTAAAAAAAAAAAAGTTCTAAAGAAAAACAGTTCGTATTTGTATTTTTTTATATAAAACATTTTATTTATTTATTCCAGCTGCTGATCTCTCTCTAACTATTGCATTCCCAGTCACTTTTCTTCCATCAGAGGAAGCAATCAGAAAAAGCTGTCATTGCCCCTCAAGGTTTCTTGTTGGCTAATTGGAGTTTTTGGCTCTTTACCCCGATGATTAAAAGAACAGCTGAGTGGAAGTCAGAATGCATTTACAGAGCTGACACACCCAGCTCTGCTCTTTGATTTGTTCTGATTAATTTAGCAAATGAAACTCCTGTAAACTCACATAACTTTTTGGCTATACAAAGCTATATACTTTTAAGTAAACCTTGAGTAAATTGTCTTGTAGATAACTAAATCAGTGTAACAAAAGCTTTCAAAAAGTTTTTTGTTGAAAAAGTGTTTTTCTATGAGGTAACATTTTGTGCTGAGGCATATAGATTGTATGAAATGAAACAGCCCTTTTTCAAGAAACTGCCTTTATTTTGGTGCATGAGGAAAAACAACTGTTACTGTTTACATTCTTCAATCAAGGTAAGAATGTTTGTCTTAAGTATTACTCCAGCGTGGCTTGCAAACACTTGAAGATTGCTTACCATTTTTCTATATATAGACTGCTTTGTGGAATTGTCTTTATCAAAACTTCTGGGAAAATCTTTAACAGAATCTGAGAAACTTGCCTAATTTATGCAGCCAACTATTCTCCTCCTATTAATTCCCTCCATGAGACATGTTTATCCTTCCCACCTGTGAAAACCTAGAATTAAAACTGAAGCATTTCTATTTTATGCCTGTAATTGCTGGTAAGGGGGGGGAGAATAAAAAAAAAAAGGGGGGGGGGGGGAGAAAAAAAAAGTGTGTAGTAAATTTTCAACAAATCAACTTGAAAAACTGATCACAAAACTCTCCCAAGTTTACAAGACAGACCTTCCCAACAGTAAATCCTTATTTCACCACAATTTTTAGAAACTACTTTTAAAGTGCTCGCCATTCCCACACCTTTTGTAATGAAATAATACAAAATGAACTAGCCAGCTCCCTGCTTTTAAGAGGGGAGAGTGTTGGGTTCTCACATCAAAACTGTCCTGGAGAGATCAACCATTGATGATTTAAATCTTCACTACTTTATCTCTTTGTTTGCTGCTTGGAATGCTATTGATACCTTCTTTGTCTTTGTAATTGTTTTAATTAGCCACCCAGCATGGGCCCCTGACAGTGCTTGTGATAGAGTATTATGGACAACCCAGCAGGACAGTGAGCCTGTTAACATGAAACACAGACATTATGGCAAGCTTAATTTCTTTTATTTGTGTCATTTTTCTTCCCTGTCTTCTTTGTTTGTGTGTGTGCGTGCGTTATTACTTGGGAGAATGAAAATAGCTTCCCAAGTCTTTTGCCTTTTAAAGGGGGGAAGAAGCGTGAAAACACCATCACACGCGTTTCTTGGGGATTGTACAATTAAAGCTGATATTGCCCCGTATCATTTCTGGAGTCGGGCAAAGAATGAAACATTGGCCATATTGATTAGTCTTTCCATGCATCATGTCTTCAGCAATTAGGCTGATATTTATGTCAGTTACTGTACTCTTAACTCTGCAAATTTCTTGTTAATTATTATTTTTTGGCTCTAATGTTATTTGTTCTCGTTGACCATATCCTTCTTTTGTAATTGGAAATCTGGATGTTCAATTATGATGCAGATCTGCAACTCATTAGCAGCAAGCTTTGGTGCTGTTGTCATTTGAAGACAATTCTGTCATTTAACTTGTGGGAACTCTTTGGCAGTGCCTATGTTGGGGGGGGGAAGCAAAACCCAGAAGGTTGTTTTTAGAGATAAATAATTCAATACCATTAAAACCACAAATCCTTTCATAGTATAATACTTTTACTCTTTTCAAAATTATTTTTACTTTAAAATTGTACTTGAGATAGAGGAATGTGAATAGGGAGAGAGGTCCTTCGTGAAAGCACAAGTTTCCTTTGAATTTGGTTTGTTCAAATTAGCCTAAGGTCAGTCCCTGCCAATTATTGCCCCACTTCAGCAGTTCTCTGGACATTAATAAAAGCATCTGCTTTACTAACTAGGAATCTAGTTTTGCTTCTTAAAGCAAGGAGTTTGGGGATTTTATCCCACACTGTGTTTAATTTCTAGCTTGTTAGCCTATTTGTTTCATTTCTTTTCAGCTCCTTGAAATATATCTGATAAAGTATTAGTTTGTGACTTGATGGACCAGATTGGAATCATTGTCCACTTCGACAGAGCTGAATGTAAATCCTAAACGCCTGGGAATTCCTCTGTTGTGTTAACCTAAAGGCACTGCTTATTTTCAGTGTTGCCAACTCTTGCACTTTTCCTCTTGATTGAGGGATGTGAAAAGGTGTATAGCAGGGGAGGCTTGTTTCTTACGGAAGATTTTAATCATGACTGTTCTAAAGGGAAGCTGAAATACAACCTGTGGTGACCAGTGCAAGCCAAAGGGAAACCCGGGGGTAAAGAGGAGAGGGCAAAGGGCTGCAGTGCTGCGTAGCTGGGCTCTGCTGGGCGGGTGCTGATCTGCTGGGGTGAATTGCTGTACAGTGAACTGTAATCGGACAATCAAAGAGTATTGCCCCAGTGTGAGGGTAGCTGCACAGGAAGCATATATGCTCCTTCCCCAGTTTGCAGCTCAGCAGCTGAAGGTAAATTCCTATCCTTTTCTATTTCTGTTACTACTGCAGCGGTGACTCCGGGGGATGGAAGGCCCTGAGCCCTGACTGACAGGGTGGCAGCAGGAGCCTGTTCAGCTTCCGTGGGGACAGTAAATCAAAGATATATTAGCCATAACTCTGTAATTCAATACACTTAAAAAAAAAAAAAAAAAAAAAAAAAAAAAGACGGCTGAGGAGGTGGAGAAATCCCTATGGTATTAAAAGTAGTGAAAAAAGGCTCTTCACAGGGTAATGTTGCCTTATGTAGAGCATGAGGGACATGGGCTCCTTCAGGGAAGGAAGCATTAAGTTGTTGACGTGCCACGTTTCACTCATATGCAAGGTAATCTAAAATGCGGTAGTTAAGTTTCTCTTCACAGCCCCATTGCCTTCCCTGGCCGAACTGAGGGGAAGGCGATAGTTCTAGTTTTCCTCATCATCGCTCACTTGCGTTAGCAGGGTTGGGGCTCAACAGAAATCTGGAGACATTATAAATAATATTTAAAAGGTACAAGTCAGGAAGCATATTCCCTTGACCTCAGACTCCTTGTTCGACCTTGGGCAGCTTGTGCAGCCCACTGTGTGCCTCAGCTGTTCCCCACCCCCTCCGTGAAGTAGGTGCAGCTCCTTTTGCTTTTTTAGAATGTCGTAGGGCTAAAAAGCCACTAACGATTGCAAAGAGCTGCTTTGAAGTTGTTGGGGCCGAATGGAAAAGAACTGATAGTATCTCTGATGACAATGCTTAGCTATCCTTTACAGAAAAATAATGTTATTTATGTTTATTTGTTTTTCTTTTTCTGATAGAAACATAATTCCAAGTATCACTCAAACTGAGTAATTGTAACTATGTTTGTAAAACTGACTCTTGTTTGTGATATTTTAGTATTTTAATCAAAAATAATTAAGCTAACATTGCAAATGTCTTTGTGCTGTGAAACTGGGAACTTTCAAACTTTGATTTTTATATTTCTGAACTCTCCATTCTGGTTACTGTGAATTTGAATGTGCATATACTTTCATGCAGCAGTGGTGGCACTGCTGATTAGGTTTGGATTTGCCTAATTCCACATATATATATATATATTTATATGGAAAATATGTGTGTACAAATTAAAGGTACCATTTGGTGTTAGGTGCTTATTCTATCCCAAATACAGTCTCTACTCTTTCTGATAAACTTGATTGTAAAGTATCTACTGCAATTTATGGGATCCATAATGGCTGTGGGCAGTATGAGTTCAGTGACATGACAGTGAGCCAGATCATTGCTTTAATTACCTTGTACTCAAAATAATGTATCTAGAACCCACTGAAGTCAGTCAGTGGTGATTCTTTCACAGAGTTCAATGATGTTTTTCTTGGCATACAATGGGGGCTGAGGCTGCTGGGGGGTATAGCAGCTCATGCATTAATGCTGCAAGGGCAATGACAGTTTCATCAGCTCCTACCTCCCTTTTCTTCACCATATTTTCCTATCTTCTTGTTCTGTGCTGATCTCTCTGGTAGACTAATACAGTTGTTAGGTTGCATGGTTTGGGTTTTTTTTCCACCTTGAGCCAGTGTTCTGATAAGGTTCATAATGCAGCTAAATGGGAGCTATGGAAAGGTCTAGGGTTGGGCCCAATGTGAGGGACAGCTGGGGTGGCAATACCTTAAGCTGCTTTTTCTTGCTGAGCACTGTGCTACTGAATCACAGTTTAAGGTGAGCATCCTTACCAGGATGAAAGTTGGACACCCTACAAAACCAATGGGAAGAGACAGGTGCTCTCAGGGAAAGTGGTCACGGACCTGAATTAGATTCCTACCTTTTAAAGGCATAAACAAAACCAGAACAATCTAAATCCAGCAAGAATCTTTTGCACTCAAAAAGCTTGTGGCAAGAGGCAGAATTCCTCCAGTTTAAAAGAAGTTCAACATGTTATTTATAGCTTAATATATTCTCTGTGGTTATGACGGAGCCATTGGTCTGGAGTAGGTTTTCTTTTCAAATCAACAAGCCTTGTTCGCTGGTTATGTACTAGATGATGAAGGTTCTTCTAAAGCAACAGTAGAGAGCTTTTTGTGTCCCTCAATATGACTCACAATTTATAACCAATAGCTATGTTTACAAATCAACCATGAGCAAAACTCTTCTGAGTGAGGCAGTGTCTAATCAGAGGCTGTTCTTACCCAATATTTGAGTTCTTACTCAACAAAGGCTCCTCTGAATATCAGCAGAAAATGATGGCTAGCTTCATGGGACACTGGATTTGCCATCTGTTTTGACCACTTTGGACAAGGAATTTTAGTTTTATGTTTGTGAATTTGAATGTGAAGTTTTTGTAAGTTATCTGTAAGCTCCAGATACTGGCACACAAGCTGTAGCCTGAACTGTGTGGGTGTCTCCCCAGTCAAACTTGTGTGTTGTAGAGTTTAAAAAGAAAAATAGCGTTTTATGCATTGTGGCTTGACATTCTCCCTGACAAAGGCTACGAGAATATATTTAATTTAAATTGTGTTTTTATACTACTTATTGTTCAGTTCAGTTATTAATGACCCCACTGCACAGGCTGCCAGTGGCCAGCTCTAGACTGGGGATGCAGAGGTGCCCTTCATGGTGAGGTGTGTATAGAAAGTCACTCTCAGATGTGGGCATGGAGGGGTGTGCACCCTCTAGGAGAATACACCCCACCTTGGAGAGACCAACAGTTTAAACCCATCCTGATGGAGATTGAGGTACCTCAAACAGTGGAGGTGGTCACTGTAAACCTGCCAGGGAGGGTGGACATATGGGAGAAATATATGACATAGCTAAAACTATTAATTTCTGGTACAAGAGCTCTTATAGTAGCGCATTTACCAAATGGCAGCTCAAGTGTAAACACCCGATTGTAAAGGTCGAGTGATGATTTTCTAGTTTTCATTTTCAACTAGATGGTGAAGTGTTTACATCTCCTATTGATATGACTGATGTGGATAGCAAACAAGAAAAAAAAAATCCTTTGCTGGGTCAACAGGTTACTTTAGAAATGTGTGGAAAGGTTAATCCCAAAGCTTCTGTCCTCCTTAAGGGACCACTGTTATTTATGTATTCATAACCCTGGAAAAATCATAAAGACCTTTCCCCCCACTCCAGGAAGTTATACTCATGCATTTACCTGTTACAAATGACTAACTAAAGTAATCCATAATTTTTATGACCTCTCACTGCACTTTCAAATGAGATTTTTTTTTTTATTATTATTTTTTTTTCCCCTTTGTGAGAGCTTGGCGAGGTATTACTTTCTGCTCAGGTGTAACTGAAATCCTGGATCATCCATTCAAGAATGTTGTTGCCTGTAAGATATTAATTGCTTCTCAAACCTTAGAACTACTCCAACTTCCAAAGGTTAATGGAGCAGATAGATTTAGGACATGTTCCTAACCACACAGGTTATCCTCCCTTCCAGAAATATGACACTCGCTGGAGATGGCTCATTCATTTTTATTGTTTAAAATGTAATGAAGCATGGCATTAATAATCCACTGGCTGGGAACATCTTACTTGAGAAAAAGAGGCCATGATATAAACTGCTTTTATGGACATTGGCATGTTCATCTTGTTCTCTGGAAACTGGCCACAGAGGTAGATGTTATAGTTAAAGCACCTGGTTACCCTTAAAGGGCAAACCTGATGTGCACTACTGGGACACTGGTGCCCACAGCCCTTCCCTCCAGGGTTAGGTGGTTTTTCAGCCTCTGAATGCTACAGATGCTAGACTGATATGAGGAGCTCCAAAAGGTACAACAGGAAAATGTGCTGCTGAGTTGGCAGCAGTGAGAAGTACCTGCTTCAGTTCTGCAGATTGTGAATGTGGTGGATTGTGTGCTTTGCTCGTGAGGAAAGTCCTCCAGCATCTTATGTTTCAGAAGTTTCTGAACTTCCTTGGAATGAATAGTCCCAGACTGAACAGTAGCATGCTCTGGGTTGCATTATGTTTGGTTGACACAAGCTTGCTTTTCTGTGGTGTAAAATATACTCAGCTGAAATTTGGGGTGAAATGTTAGTTTCTTTAAATATCAGTAGGCCAGGACCCTTGAACTCTGTGCCAGGCGACACTCTTGAACAGCAAGAACAAATTCCTCATGTGAACTTCATTACCCACTCCTAATTTTCAGAAGTTATCTAAATTCTATCTATCATAAACCCTTAGCAAAACAACTGCTAAGTTTTGATAAATATTCGATAAGCCTCAGGATTTACTAGGAAGATTCATGAGGGTCCCCTCATCTCTCCCACACACACTATGGGCTCTGGAATTTTTAAAATATTTGCACAGGTTGTGAGATGTGTGTGGACACGTGGCTACTCATAGCATGGCTAGCCTCCAGCTTCTCCTCTTTGTCTTACACAAATGGTTGCAGAACTTTGGCTCGTCAGGTTCTCCAGACCACTAGTTACTGAAAATAGAACCAAGGAGGTCTAAATCTGTTTTGTATCATTTCAGAACCATGTCTTTTCACCCCAGTTAAGGTTTTAACTAATAAATGTTCTGTGCCAAAGAACAGAAATATTTCTGTCTTTCTGGTATATGTCAGTGAAGTCAGATATTTTAATAGGTTGAAATTGTGATATAAAAATGTCCTACTTGTTATAACAGGGCGTATTAAAAACAATGATGAAAGATATTTTCAGAACGATAAGGAAAACAAAAGAGAACTTAGATCCAAGCAAGCATTAAGCTTTGGTTGCCATCTTGGGGAAATCAGTTACATTTTATGCAAGGGCAGGTGTCATCCAGACTCTTTTTTTTTTTCATTGAAGGATGAAGGCCCAAATAAGTACTGCTCTCAACTCTGTCAGTGATTTTGCTTTGGGAGCTAGTGGCAAACTTTATGCTTTAGGTTTTGGTCTCGTGGAAGATTCTGTCCAGCATTTCTGACTGCAGTGTTATTGCAGTCCAGACTGCTTTACATAAGTAGCAGGTTCTAAGTATCTTGAGACAGTGGCAACAGTTTTTCATCTATTAGTCGGTAAATATAAAAAATATTCAGTAGCGACTTAATTAATAAGCTTAATTTTAGAACTTTTTTGCTTTTTCATTAATTTCCTTACATTTCTGAATTCTGAGTGTTTTCACTTTTTCTCCTCAAAAATAGGAGGCTCCTAAATATTTCCTCCAGTTTTGCAGTAGGGCTTTTGTGGATCACAGCAGAAGCTCAACGAGTTGTCAGTTAAATGTTGTCTACCACTTCAGTGATAAACTGTATTGGCTGGAGACTGCAGTGCCTGAGTGTAAATTCTATATTAGTTTACCTTCTGCACTGTTGCCACACATCTTAAATTACTTTTGATCTCTTTAAAAGTCTATCACTGTTGTCATAAATACAGTTTTAAAGAAAACTGGAATTAGTACTGCAATTTCAATATAGATCTACCAGAAGAGCCTGTAGACTTTTTGCTGGGGTGTATCTGCCCTTCCTCCAGCCTAGAACACTACTAACGAGAAGACCACAGCAATCTCAGTTGCCCACAAAGAGAGATAGCAAATTATGTGATGCTCCTTTTGGTCTCCTGCTGTAAAAATTTAATTTTATGGACTAGAGTTGAGTACCACACCACAAAATATGAAGTGGGAAAGTTTACATTTTCATCAGAGTGATACTGAGGATTAAATTAGTTTAATACTTAGGACAAAAAGTAAGTGAGAGGTCAGTAGATAGAGAGATTAAGAGTACCCAAAAGGTCAGCATATCTTACTGTGGAGCCAGGAAGAAGCTAGATGAAAGAGATAGGCATGCTGAAGAGCAAGATGTTTGCTGGCTCCCAATACAGTACAGGCTGCCTCTGCAGCTGCTTAAAATGCAGTCCAATCAAGCTAGTAAAGGGCCATATAGATCACAAGAAGAGAACAGTTGTTTAACAGAATTTCTTCACTACTGCATTTGGATTAATTGAATCCTGTGTGAGGCCTTATCAGGAAGAGCTGTCAGCAAAGAATTCCAATAATCCAATCAGGAGGTCACGAGAGCAAGAATAAGTATCTACAAATCGGATTGAGAGAGCCAAACCTGAAGCCAAGCAATATTCCAGAGATGACAGAATAGATGATTTCACCACATTGCTGCTATAATTAATGGAGATTGATAAGTTCATCACAACACCCATGTTTTGTTTGTTGTGCTGGAAAGGTGATAGTCTAAAATCCTGATTTAAAAGGCAACAGAACAAAACAAAAAGTGTAAATTGGGTGATAATAGCAGCTAAATAACCAGATCTGTCATGTTAGAACCTGTGCAATATTATGAATATCATGTATTTTTAAGCAAGTGTCCAGTGTTAACCACCAGGTTAAGTACAAAGCCAGCTGATAACTTAGTAACAGACGAGTTAGAGGTTGTTTTAAAAAAAAGAAAATAATTGGTCATGGGACTGGTGTCAAACAGTCACTTAAAAATAGCTATTCTACAGTGTAGATTTTCAAAAAAAAAAACAGTATCAAACTGTTCTTGGGAATAAGTATTTCAAGTGGATGACTCAAACCTTAGTCACTTCTTGTGTATTTCCCATTGTATTTACCAGAGGTGTCTCTTACCCTGAGCTGTCTTATATAAAATTGTCCATAACTGAAGTCTATTGATTTAAGGTTTGTTTTGTTTTCTTGCCTAAGAAAAGCATTGTAAGTGTCTGTGTGATTTTAGCAATCATCTTGGCCCAGTTGAAAGGTGGTGTTTGACCAGGACAGACCTGAGACTTCTAACTCTCTAAAGGGAAGAAGTCTACAGCTTTCTTATTCAGGACAACTTTAGGTCCATGAATTAGTAATTATGATTATAATGTGTGCAATCCATTACATGTGCTGTAAATAGTTCTTCCCCCACTCTTGCTGAAGAACTATAATGTGCCATTCTTCAATTTCCTGACTAGTGATTCAGGGACATTTACTTATCTGTATATTCTTAGGTTTATTTCTGTTTGTGTTACAAGAGAGAAAAAGCTGTATATGCCAATAAAACAAAACGAACCGAAGATGAGAACAAGTGATATGCTGTATTCAATTTCTCTTACATTGGAATGATTAAGAATAACTTTGTGATTTAACCCAGTGTGACTGAGAGTTGATTTGGTCTATTGCTGACTGCATAAAGGTTTTCCTGATCCAAGAGATGCCTCTGTATTGTAAAACCTTGTATTTCTAACCTTTAACATCTTACCAAGAGTACTGTCCATTGCTTTCACATCATTATCTGAGTTTAAATACCTCTCATCTGAGCTTGTTCTTCCTTAATCTTTAAACCTTGCTTAGTGCTACCTTCATACTTAATCATTCTCTCGCTTTGCAAAGCACTTGGGGATCATTCCGATGATAAATTTCAGCTTCATCAGCTACTGACCCACATATGCTGCACAGCCAGACTGCAACTGCTTGTCCCTATAGGTCCTAAGGTAATGTTATAATTAAAGAGCAGCTGCTGGCACATATTGGCTCCATGGACTCTGTCATCAAAGGGCAACTGATGTCCCACATTAACTAAATGGATCTCTAAGGAATTTCAATGATAGAATCCAACTTTTCTCCTCAGGAGAAAGTACAGCACATCTGCCTTGCCATAGCCAGATGCTGCACTTGTCTTGATGATTGTACCTCATCCAGTACCACAGTCGTGCCTTCAGGTGGCTAAGGTCTGTACATGGTACATTCACCATGGGTACCAGAGATGCTTCTGTGCATGTCAAGCAGTAAAGTTGTGCAGTTAATCACACTTATTTAATTACAACATCTGATGAGTAAAGATAAATGGCAGTCAAATTTAAAATGTCTTTTTATATGTCAACAAAAATGGATAAAAGAAAATAATCTTGTGTTTGGTGTATGATTAACCTGTGGAATTTACTGCAGCAGGATATTACTGAGGCAAATAGTTTAGTAGGATTTAGGGATTAGACACATGAATAAGAAGAGCATTTACTAGTTACCTTCTCTAGATTTAAGAAAGGTGATTTCTTCCCGGTGCAATTCAATACATAAGGTCAACAAATGATCACTAGCATAAGGATGAGCAATGTCTTCTCCAGCCCGTGACTTCCAGCAGGTCTCCAAGATAAGGTTCTTCCTTCCTGGAGAAAGATAAAGTATCAACGTGCTTGTCAACTGGGGCAAAATATTGTACCAAGAGCACAACTGGTCTTTTCTCTTGAAGGATTATTTTGTCCCTGTGGTCAGGTCAGGATGATTTCACACCCTCTGCAGTTTAGGGTTTTGCCCTCCTGCCTTTTTTTATTCCTTTATTAATTTCAGAAAGCCTGACACTGTGGCCAGTGCCCTTCTGCAACGATCATTACAACTCATGGACGAGCCTATTTATTATGAATCTATTATAGAGTAGTTAACAAGCCCTGATTTCTATTTGACCATCACTCTGTAACCTTCTTGAGAGCAGATCTGTGCTCTAAACATAATCACCTCTAATACTTCTTATTTATTTATTTAGAGGCAGTATAAACACCATAGGCCAGAACCTTTTCTGATACATCAGCATGCCCCCAGCAGCCAGGATCTGTTGAAATCTATGGGACTTTACTGATTTACATCCCCTGAGAATCTCCATGTAAAATAAATTCCAGCCAGGAGGTAGGAGATATATGTATATACAGAAATCAGATAAATTAGTGTGTTTGTATGACACAGAAACATCCCAGGGTCAATAGTATGTACTGAAATCAGAGTTCCTTTAAAAGAAAACAACTAATCCAGCTTATTAAACATGATTTATATTTGTTAAAAAACAGTCAGGTGACAACTAACTGATACATATCTTTATTTGCTTTGGTGTAATCCTACATTTTTGTTTTGCACTCATAGTTACGATGTTTCACTGTTTTAAGGTCAGAGTCTAATTTCAGATGTCACAAGAAAGGTAGTGTATGAAGCAGCAGCACTGCTGCTTTGTCTGCATGCAAAGGAAAAAAAAAAAACAGATATTTTGCAACACCAAGCTCCTCCAAGATCACAGTAGTGACAAACTACCTCATCAACCTTCAAAACAACAAAATACCATTAAATCAAGGAGTTGCAAAATACCTTTCAAGCTGTCATCTCAGCTAGACAAGTTTTTTATAAATTGCAATAGTAATTTATTTATCTTTTTTTTCCCTCTCTCTGTTGAGATTACTCTTCATAAAACTATGTGCAGGTTTTGCTCCAAATGAAATTAATATGCATCAGATTTTCTGGGGCCACAGTCCATAGTGTGTACATAACTGGAAGTTGGATTAAGCTGAAATAGGTGGATTTCTACTACGGAATGTTAGTATTGTGTGTTTTAAGTACATAATCTTAACTGACTCATTTCTTTGTCACTTTTCCCCCTCCCCCAAGATAAAAGAACAAACCAAAACTTTTTGGCACAAATATTTTTGTGTTTTTTAGTGATGTAGCCTTGTCCCTCAAGACATGACTACTGTACTATGACTTATTATAATGCTGTGCCATGAAACACCTCATAAAAATAATGTTATTTCCTCTGCTTTCTTCTGAACCTTTACAAGAAAATTGCTTTCAGTCTGCTTAAATCCTGTTACTTTCCATAACAACCTTTTACAAATAAAAGCAGTATAGTTAATTAGGTTATTATGAACAAACCAGAAAAATAAGGCAGATGTTTGTTTTTTTTGTTGTTGGGTTGGCTTTTTTTTTCCCTGTTTTGTTTATTGCTTTATCACTTACCAAAAGTTGGAAGAAAAAAAAGTAATTGGATGGTTTATAATTTGTGACCATTTAAAAGAATAAATGACCTGAATCAAAGGTCAAAGCCTTTGTGCTTTCTGCAGTAGAGAGGTTTTTGTTTTGTTTTCCCTGAATCTTTTTATACTGGAAAGAAAAAAAAAAAAAGGGGGGGGGGGAAATTAAAGCAGACTAAAATAAAAATCTTCCCTGTGCATATTCACGCACAAGATGGTTCCAAAAGGATCTTTACAGCTTCTGATTTAAATGCCTTTTTCCTTAAAGCTTGCAATTATCAACAACATTCCTGCACACTGTAATCAAATACTTTCCCAAAAAGCCATGGAATGTGCCATAATTTGTCAAAGATCCTCACTGACAAGTTTTTAGTAAAGTCCACTACAGCAAACCCTCCTCGGCCCCCTTGACCCACGTAGCAAGAGACCTTTGACCCTATTTGGGCCTCTTTTATGAGCTTCTTTCACTCTGACCAGATGGCTAAACTATCAAAGGTTTTTATGAGTAAAAACTGCTTTTCAAACTCACAAGTTGTATATTTCTCTCCATGTTAATGTGAACTATCAACCCAAAGGCTTTAAATTGAAAACACAAAAGGTGCTCTGCAGCTGTCAGCTCTGCAGCAGCACCTCGCATTGTGCGGGCTGGGTGGGGATGTTTGCAGAATAAACAGCTGATGTCCAGATGAAGACAGTTTAAGGCCAAATAGTTTTAAAAAAAAACCATCAAAACCCTAATATTTTTTTTTTCCCCCCGTTATTGTTTTCAGCTGCTAGTGTAACATTTGCATATTCATTCACAGCTATTGCCAGTCCACGCTCTCTTCTACACAGGAACCACTACCCAGAGTGGTAAATTAGGACTAATTAGGCCGAATTCTGTCAGAAACAAAAACAGAGAGATTACAGACTTCTCAATCAGTTTGAATTTCAATGCAAACATCTCTGAACACCTGGACATCACTTTCTTAAAGCCTATTGAACTGTCTTGTCCCTTGCTGTCTGTGTGCTGTCAGAGTAGCACTGGGGAGGATTTACCATCTAAGATTATTACTGGGTATTGTTGTTACTGTGCAGTTCACCTAGTCCACATATTTTTTTTCTTTATGGAAAAATTTGGCAAGTTTTTTTAAATGTACTCCTGTATTTATCTTCTACATAAATTACCAACATACTATATATATTTCACAGCATTTAGTCTTCCTTTTTTTAACAGATATTTAAGAATTTTCTAATCAAAATACTATAAATCACAGAGATTAATAACGAAAATCATACCCTCAGAGGCTTTCCCTGGAGAGCTAGGGAATATAATCTGCTCTTCCTCTTTCTCACAGGTTTCTGAGAGCTCCTTTTTAACCCTTCATATTCTGACATGCCACTCTTGCTATGGTTTTGAAATGAGGATCTTAATTAGTTCTGTATCTCTTTAAGTTAAATATCCTTTGCTCTCACTTCAAATTACCAAAAGGTTTTGTTTGGAGGAAAACAGTGGTGTCCAAGGAGAAAAGATAAATATTGGCAAGAAGTCTGTATTTAAGTGAAACCAGGGTGTCTGTTAACATCAGGTTCATAGATCATATAGTCAGCTCATGTAGACCAGGGCAGTGTTGTCTTCTCTGCTGTAGTTGCTCAGACCTACTGTACTTCTAGCTGTCAGTCATGTCAGCATGTGTTACAAGTGAAGATAATGTATTGGAAAAGAGATGTAAATATATCAATTTTTCTCTTACCTCAAAAAAGAAAAAATCAGTTTATCCTTACCTTTTCTCTAAAGCTTTTCACTTTCTCAAATTTCTTTACATGTGACTTGTTAATCCATCAGTCTTGTTTATCCAACCAGGTTTATTAATGACAAATGTTGCTGGCCTTGCTGAGTTATGACTGTAAACTGAAAGAATATGAGGGCCAAGGTGAAAAGGTGATTTCTTTATAACAGCTGTAATTTATCCTGGGCTTCGGCCAGGCCTTTGATTTTGGACTGGCCCTGGATATAGTATTCCTACTGATTGCATTAGAATAGCCCTCAGGGGTCATGCTGAATTCCAGGGCCCTGGAACCAGTTAGAAGAATGGAAGATGACCATATGTGCAGGGTTAGAGAATGATAATAAGGTGCAGCACAATACAAGCCTGGGTGTTGTGGAAGTCCTCTGCTATGCCTTCTGCATGCTGTCATTCATATAAGCATTGCATAAGAAATGCATCCCAGCTTGGTCAGGAGGAGGAGAAAAGAAAGCAGGAAAAAAAAGAAATTCAATCTCTCCGTTAGGCCTTGGGTTCATTTAACAACTTCTGAAATGAGAGGGTTTGTTAATGATATCATCTTCTATTTAGATTTAGAAAGGATAGGAGATGTCAGTGCCATCCAAAGCTAAATCAGCTCCAGCAAGTGTTAGTTTCCAACTATCACTTCCTGTGCAAAAACCATTTGACCCTTGTCCCAGAAAGAAGGATGAGATGGAGAATATAAGGGCCTCATCTCTGGTTTTCCTTTAATTTAGTAGTCCTAAAGTCAGATCACACAGATAGGCCACTTCTACTGCCAGCACTTGTTTCAGAGACATGGTCCTGGTCTATTCAGAGCTTGATACTCAACCCCTGCCCAGCTATGGTCTCTGGAGTTAGAGCAGTCACTCATGTGTGGGAGACCTCTGATCTGTTCCTTTCTCAGCCTGGATGAATAGCATTATCTTAATCAGGAGTAAGTTCTCATTCTTTCCCGTTGAAACTGTTTTACTTCTTATGGAATAATTAGAGTTTAAAATGGAGTTGTAAGGAGAGAGCAAGAATGCATATAATTTTCCTAACTAGGGGTTGGGGTACTGTCTTGGGAGAAGGAAATTAATATGGGGTTCTGCTCTGGAAAATATTTGCATTATTTTTATTAAACAGTCACAGGCAAGTTACCACAAGAACTGTCTTTATCTTTTAATGTTCCATTCTGAACCATAAAATTACAAGAAACTACAGGAAACAGGAGGTCTGGGCTCACCTGCCCTCATGTCTGCTGGATTGCAACTTTGTAGGTGCAAACAGATGATTATACTGCAATAACAATTGTACAACTCAGTGATACATGCTGCTGTAGACAAGTTTTCACAGGTGCAAGATTGCCTTTGAAAAGAGATCAATCCAACCTCTTAAAGTAGTTTTATTAACTGTTGACAATTCCCATTATTTTTCAGGCATGGCTGATTACACTGTCACTTTTGTTTGGCAAATGCTAAAATAGCTCATGATCTCTGCTGACTTCAAAGGCTTTGGAGCAAGGCAGTACTGTACTTGAATTCTACAACTATCTTAGTAAAGGGCAAACCAGTTAACTGTAGGAATACAGGTCTGGCTGCACATAAAACTGTACGTACTGCTGCTAATCTGTCTACCTGCCGACCTGTCGTTAAGTGCTGACACTCTGATTTGCAGCCAGACACGCTCAACCATGGCTCCGGCGACTGTTCTCTCGGGAGATCAGTACCACAGTCAATCTGTATAAGACCTGACATGGCGTTAGCTCTTCTTTGCATGGGTGTCTTTTGGCTTCTGCAGTGTTTTATCACTGTTATCATCCATTAACTTATTAATGGTCCAGATTTTACCTAATGCCAATGTGAACCAACTCTGCAAGTTGTTTTGTTCACTTTGTCAGGATGCATCTGAGCATCTTCCAGAAGTGCAATGAATAATGTTCCTAGTTGTTGTAGTAGGTGTTTGTCTTCCTCTCTCAAAGGGTAAACAGAGGTGGGGAATAGCTTGCTTGCAGAAGAGAGAGACTAGGACTTTTTTGAAAGGTGGGAAGACAGGGTGAACATTCATAAGGCATCACCGCAGTAACGTAACATACATTCAGACCTCTGGACAGTTCCTAAAAGAAATTAAAAAGCCACCTACTGTCCACATACGACTGTAGCTACTCTTCTGTTTTTGTGATAGGTGTCAGTAAATGACAAGACAGAGAGCTGGGTGGGAGAGCTGTACTCTGAGAGGCATGTGATTCCATGGGCAATCGCATACTTCATTTGCACAGGATGACTCTGTCAGCTCCTGGCTAAACAATTACTCTTGCAATGTGCCAGTGGAGCAATAAACAGCTGTGAGGATTGTTTGGGCCAAATGCTAGTGCTTCTGTGTCCTTCATGGACAATTTTTTCAGAAAACATAGCCTTAAATTCTTTCATGTACAGAGGGAAAATTAACAGTAAGGCATAAATCTTCATTGGCAGAAGCACTGCAATTACTTTTAATTATTAAGTATACAGAGGCTATGAGGTCTTGTCTAAAAAAAACACTTTCAATTTCTAATGAAGGACACTAGAGAAACCAGTAACCTTTATTACATGTCCCTGTCTCTTTTCTGTTAGATATAATTCTCTTTAGTAGTCATATCTTAAAGGCAGGGGTATAAGGTATACCTGAGTATTTGGGGAGTGGTCACGGAATGATCATTCTAGAAATGCTAGACAGGAAACATGTATAGCTCATATATAGCTTATTATTTAAGAAGCCTTAAAATTTTAAGTCAGACATAATTTTAAATCATTAGTTTTTTTTAAACTGACACAATATTATTATTATTTATTTTACACATTTTTGAGTCCCTAGATATATCAGTTTTTATTTCCACTAAGCTTGTGTACAAATAAAATATTTTCTTTTATTCATAAAAACTGACATTTCAATGTCACTTCACTTTTGCACCAGCTCTTAACATAACTAGGGTTAGTAGTGCTTTGCTATACTGTACCTGTATTCCCAAACCATTGCACCACTCTGGCATAAACAAAAAAATACCTGAATAAGAGCAGACTGGAGTGGGCATATCAGAGCTGCAGTATGTCAGGACAAAGAGTGTTGAATGACAGATTTTTACAGGTCTGGTTAGTGCAGCTCAAGGAATTCCTGCCTCACGCTGTTTATTACGGATTCTGGGTTGGTGATAACTAGCTGAGAGGTGGGAGCAGACAAACAAGGGGGCAACTCCTTAAATTGTTCTAGGTAGATCCTTTTACAAAGTGCCAGCCTGTATCCTGATGTGTGCTCGGACTATTGAGACTATTTCTTATTTAGCTAAAGTGTTGGCACTACAAATTTAAACACAGACATTAACAGAGCAGTAATAAAATTGCATCTCTCAGTTTGGGTCCTAGGAGGGTTGGGCAAAGCACTGGAATGAATGAAATTAAATTAAAGCCCTTCACAGGTAACTGCACCTTGGGCTCACATAATGCAATGCTGTTGTTTTATCTTCACATCTGACAGGCCACTGGCCCTATTTGCAGAAAGCTGACCTTGTGTCAAACAAGATGATCTGGCTGACATTTTCTATTTCTGGAAATGATTAATCTGTTTATAAAAAGTTCAGTTAAGAAAAGCCTTGAAGTTTCCTACTACATTTTCATTGATTTCTTAAAGATTGAGTTACATTTTCCATTTGTTAGAAGATGTAGAATTTGCTGTTCAAAGAAATGCTGATCCCAGTGCTCAGTCACGTAGGATGACTGGATGGCTACGCTCACAGGTTGCTCACTCTGCTCCAGGACACACCTCTCCATGAACAGAAGCTCTTGGGCTCTAAATGTGTTTGAAAATTTGTTAGTGAAATATTAGAAAAATGTGTTCTCATCCCCCAGACTTGTGCAAACCCTACATAGGAGTTTTATTTGTGTAAGCCTGTTGACTCTGCTAAAACATTCACAGGCACAGATAGATCTCCTGGACCTGGTTCTCTACAGAGAAACCCAGCTTTTGTCTGAGTTTATAGACGTGTAAGGAACAGAGCTCTTGCAGTTACACTTGCTTGCAAAAGCTGCATTTTAACCTCCATATACAGCCTAGATAATAATCACATTTCCTTAAAGCCATGTGATGCCCTCTTTGCCCCACAGAATGGCAATATGGGTTCTCTTCAAATTTGTTTGCATTTAATTTTATTTTGGTCTATTCTGAGCTATAAATACTCTCTGGTTCTATTAGGCTTACATCAGATACTTTCATATTTCCCCTTCTTTCGGCATTCCAGTTCCCAGCTGAATCTGATAAGCAGATCAGTCACTGCTCTGTCAGCAAAGAAAAGCAATGTTGTACCTTAATATTTGTCATCGTTACCCAACACACCCATGCAGAGCAAGCTGTGAGGAATGCAGGTTTTCATGCTTTATCAGCTGTAACTAAACATCTGGTTACAAAAAAAAAAAAAAAAAAAAAAGAATCCCTCAAAGTTAATGAAGGTTATGATTTCATATAATCCCTTTCAAGCAAAACAAATTCCATTGGAAGAATATAATAGATTAACTGTGGAACCGAATCAATTGAGGTTTTAACATCACTGTTATTTACAACCCATCCATTTTCCATTCTAAACTCAAACTTTGTTTTGTCACTGCCAGCAGGGCTTTTGCATTTCTTTTTAAATGCACTCTAAAGTGCCTTCATTTTGTAGTTTCCTAGAAACATAACCACTTCTCTGGCTGTGAGTTCAAACAAATTAATTCCATTTGTATGACTGAAATGCTGATTTTACAAATGGAAAAAAAAAAAAAAAGTGTTTTCTTTACATTCAGGTATTGTATGCATTCTTGATGTAGGGTCCAGATGCAACAGTGGAGTAATGTGGCCTTCTATAGCCTTTCTCATCAGCAGGGCTGAAATTTTTCACATACGGTAGGAAGATCTTAGCAATGCTCTGCTGGGAAGAGGAAGGAAGTCTTAATTTCCCTTTGGATGGGAGGAACTGGGGCATGTGCTGCAAGTGGTGTGGAGTGCTGCTGACAGGGGTGGGAAGAGCTGAAGCAGAGGGCACTGTACTAGGCAGGAGACCATCATCCCACAGGGACACACCATCCCTGAGAAAAATGCCACCTTGGTCCCCAGCACTTGGACATCTCCACAGCCATGTCTGTTTTACTACACATCTCTCTGTCCTCACCAGCCTAGCCTGGTTTCCTAAGGAAATGAGGTTTACATGATTGTATTCTTGTGCACCTTTCCATTTGTGTGTGCCCATCTCCCTTGTCCCCTTTTCTACTGCAAGAAGTTGTCTGATTGCAACTAAATTTGAGAGACAAATAGATGTCCCAAAGACAGCAATTTCCCAAGATTTCTGTGTGCAGTGTGGAAGGAAGGAGATAACTTGTATGTGTGCTGATATAGGTAGGAGCAGCTGTCTGGGTTTCCTTTAATGGAAATAGGAG